>CM076583.1:249263712-249463482 GCA_034641835.2 Pinus albicaulis | reverse complement strand
GGAGAAGTGGCGAACTCACCTAGACTTTCTTCATATTTCCATTTCTCTCGGTTCTGTCTCTGTCATCTTCTCTGACCAATTGGGTCAAGCTAGCCGTCTCTTGTGCCCCTTTGCGCTGAGATTGCACCCATGCCTCGTGTGCGTCATAGGATGCGTTGCCGCAGGGGGAGCACTAGAGGTCAACCCCGGCGCGCTCCCTCTAGCCCCTCAACAGAGTCGACTTCCGGCCAGTCCAGTGATTATTACTTAGGTCGATATCCAAATACTAGGAGTGGGCGGGGTCGGCTTGTAGCATCTGGCCACCGTATGGATTCCCCTGCTCCTGGCTTCCCCACCATTAGTTCACCTTCTCCCATGACGCGCACTGCGCAATTTTCCTTTAATTTCTCTCTCAACCGCCCAAGAATCACGGCTTTAGTCACTGTGGTCTTCCGCGAGGAGGCCCAAATGGAGGAAGAATGCACCCGTCTGGCGGGTCTGAGCTCGGAAAAAGCCGGCCAACATTCGGGCCTTCAGGAGGGGAGCCGTGGCATGCATGTGGAGGTAGCACCTAGCGATCCTGGACCTTCCGAAGGATGGTGCCGAATCGTGGAGGAACCAGCGAAGGATTAGTTTGGTTAATTTGTTTTTCTTGCTTAGCAGGCCCAGTTAATTGGGCTGCTTTTAGTTTATTTTACTGTGCTGGACCTTTAAGTAATATTTTTGAATTCTGTAAATTAAACGTTCAAGACTGGTTTCCCCGTATGAGGGCAGTCTTCTTAATTTTTTGATTTTTGATGACAAATTTGCCATGAGTATGGCCAGGCAATGTTTTTGACTTCGGTGTAATTTTATTCGCAATGTTAATAGATTAACTTTACTTAGAATTCTCACATGATTAGCGTTTTTCTTGATTTGTTCAAGGATTTTGGGTACTTTAATTTGTATTTGGAACAATGGACGTCGGTACTCTATCTGTTGCTTTACTATTCTACATACTGCTATTTCACTTTCTTATAGATGCCTCGGGCATATTTAGATGCTTTCTCAGATTGTCGATAATCTCCATGTGGACCGTTACTGGGTTTTATATCATGTCCCTGTATGTGACATGGGGTATTTTTCTATCATTGTCTGGGGTGGGACTTCCACTTTTCTGGATGGATATTTGGGTTCCAATCTTGAGATGTGAAAATGTAATGACTTCATGGACTGTTTTACTTCATATAATATATTCAAAATAGCGTTTTTTCTCTTCTGAAAAAAAAATGATTAATGTTTATCATTCTGCCTTCAAAACTAGCGATGCTGGTCTATGTTGCTGGTTTATTGATATGGTCCGATGGTCTTTTTATATTTTGGACATATCACACTCCTCACATGATTAGCGTTTTTCTCTGTTCAAGGATTTTGGGTACTTTAATTTGTATTTGGAACAATGGACGTCGGTACGTACTCTATCTGGTGCTTTACTATTCTACATACTGCTATTTCACTTTCTTATAGATGCCTTGGGCATATTTGGATGCTTTCTCAGATTGTCGATAATCTCCATGTGGACCGTTATTGGGTTTTATATCAAGTCGTTGTATGTGACATGGGGTATTTTTCTATCATTGTCTGGGGTGGGACTTCCACTTTTCTGGATGGATATTTGGGTTCCAATCTTAATATGTGAAAATGTAATGACTTCATGGACTGTTTTACTTCATACAATATATTCAAAACATCGTTTTTTCTCTTGTGAAAAAAAAATGATTAATGTTTATCACTATGCCTTCAAAACTAGCGATGCTGGTCTATGTTGCTGGTTTATTGATATGGTCTGATGGTCTTTTTATATTTTGGACATATCACACTCCTCACATGATTAGCGTTTTTCTCTGTTCAAGGATTTTGGGTACTTTAATTTGTATTTGCAGGAACAATGGACGTCGGTACTCTATCTTTTGCTTTACTATTCTACATACTGCTATTTCACTTTCTTATAGATGCCTCGGGCATATTTGGATGCTTTCTCAGATTGTCGATAATCTCCATGTGGACCGTTACTGGGTTTTATATCATGTCCCTGTATGTGACATGGGGTATTTTTCTATCCTTGTCTGGGGTGGGACTTCCACTTTTCTGGATGGATATTTGGGTTCCAATCTTCAGATGTGAAAATGTAATGACTTCATGGACTGTTTTACTTCATATAATATATTCAAAGCAACGTTTTTTCTCTTGTGAAAAAAAAATGATTAATGTTTATCACTCTGCCTTCAAAACTAGCGATGCTGGTCTATGTTGCTGGTTTATTGATATGGTATGATGGTATTTTTATATTTTGGACATATCACACTCCTCACATGATTATGATTAGCGTTTTTCTCTGTTGCAGGGTTTTGGGTACTTTAATTTGTATTTGGAACAATGGACGTAGGTACTCTATCTGTTGCTTTACTATTCTACATACTGCTATTTCACTTTCATGGACTGTTTTACTTCATATAATATCTTCACTTTCATGGACTGTTTTACTTCATTGTTGTAGGGTTTTGGGTACTTTAATTTGTATTTGGAACAATGGACGTCGGTACTCTATCTGTTGCTTTACTATTCTACATACTGCTATTTCACTTTCATGGACTGTTTTACTTCACTTTTGTAGGGTTTTGGGTACTTTAATTTGTATTTGGAACAATGGACGTCGGTACTCTATCTGTTGCTTTACTATTCTACATACTGCTATTTCACTTTCATGGACTGTTTTACTTCATATAATATCTTCAATTTCATGGACTGTTTTACTTCACTGTTGTAGGGTTTTGGGTACTTTAATTTGTATTTGGAACAATGGACGTCGGTACTCTATCTGTTGCTTTACTATTCTACATACTGCTATTTCACTTTCATGAACTGTTTTACTTCATATAATATCTTCAAAACAGCGTTTCTCGTCTTTTAAAATTTTAATTTTTTTTTTTAAAATTGAACCCTCCGTCGGTCTACCGACGCCTTGTAGACGTCGGAACTGCGACAACCCAGCAACGTCGGAAGAGAGATAGTATAAAAACGTCGGAAGCGCGACGTTCCAAATGTCGGACCACATATCGTCCGAATTACGACATCTTCCAGACGTCGGAAGAGTGACGTCCAAAACGTCGGACCACGTTTAGTCGGAATTGCGACAGTTTACAAGCGTCGGAAGAGCGACGCCAAAACGTCGGACCACGTTTAGTCGGAACTGCGACGGTTTATAAGCGTCGGAAGAGCGACGTCCAAAACGTCGGACCACGCTACGTCGGAATTGCGACGGTTTATAAGTGTCGGAAGAGCGACGTTCCAAACGTCGAACCACATTTCACCGGAAGTGCGACAGTTTACAAACGTCGGAGGCGCGACGGTTTGTGAGACGTCGGAAGAGTGACGCTTGTTTCGAACGACGGAAGAAGTGTCGATAGTGCGACACTTTTTACTTGCGTCGGAACGGCGACGGCATGACAAACCACGGTTTGTCCGCCCCCGAACTGTCGCTCTTGCAACGACTATGTGTCGGAATAGCGACGAATTGGCCGTCGGAATTTCCGCCAAATTCTCTAGTGTATCCCTCACACCATCAGGAACTCTATCATGATATGGATGCCTGCAGATATTAGCCCAACATGCTCCTTCATCATTCTCATCTATTTGAGTTCTAAATTTTGAATGCCTCCATAAACTTTTTCTTGATGTTTTAATCAATTTTGAAGTTTTTGACATCAACCGACTTGATGAAGTTCCTTTCGCAACTGCACCTGTTAAAAGTGCTCTACGAGCATTCTTTGCAACATTAGATCACCCTTTGGCTAGTATGCCAAGCGCCGATGTCACATTATTTGTTACCATTTCATTTGCTAAAACCTCTTTTTCACTTTTAATGCCCAATAATTCCACAACATTTGTGAGAGATTTGTGCTTTATAAGTCAACGTAATAGTTGAGCTTGTGCTATGATAGATAAACCTTCAAAAGTATGTTTCAATACAGATTTTACTTTATCTCGAACTGTCCTTTTAGCCAATGGTGGTCCCAATTCTTCAATTTTAGTTGCATCCATATTTTCTAGAAACTTGTAGTTGTATACAACGTTCTTGGAACTTCCAATTAATTGCAGTGAAATTGGATGTGTGGTAGTATCTTCTTGTGGTTCTGATGTTGTCCCTGCGTAAAAAACAATATTAAAACTTCTAATTTGAAATTGACATGGAGCTGGTTACTCAACATGATGGGAATTTTCCATCCTGGGGTGTATCTCTCAGAGGTGTTATTATTCACTTCCTAAGGATGGGTTGGGCTAATTCAGCACCGATGTGATGTGGAAGGAGCAGGGCTATCGTAACCATTATGTAAGAGTGAGAGAATGTGGACCAATTGGAAGTGTAGTGTTGACAATGCGAAGATGTGGACCTGTAAGGACACATAAGCCCAGAGTTTTTCCCCAAAAATTTCAATGGTAAAATGAATTTAAAATGGAATAGCTAGACTAAAGCCAAGACATGGTGGCATACATGTGATCCTGACATACCATTCATTGGTACAAGGCCAACCCATATATAGGTCAACCTAAAAATCCTTCCCCTGAACTACTTGTGGAAGCACATGGTGAGAAGTGCCAGGGTAACAGACCTGAGTGTAAAAATAACTCAAAAATTGTATCTGTTAATGAATTCAGATTGAAAACAATAGAAACAAATTTCTTCTACTCAATATGTGGAAGGGAAAGCATACAATATAAACACATGCAATCATTCAATCACAATGAACACAATATTTTTAATACAGAACCCAATTAGGAAAAAACCCCTCCTTTGTTTGTATTATATCAAATGAGACAATGATCAATTACAATAAAATCTTCAATAATTGAATCTAAACCTACACTGAAATACTAATCTCCTTCTCTTGAGTCTTCTTTTCCCAATACTTAGGAGAAAGAGGCCTCCTACTTGCTCCTATTTCCTTGCGCAATTGCTCCTCCTAAAACATAAGGAAGCTCCTATTTCCTTGCAAAAATCCCAAGTTAATTTGATCACCTTCTCAATGAAAACTATATACATTCACTACTATAAAATAATAAGAAAATTATACATTTCCCTCCACTCAACTAGGAAATTTGAATTGCATGCATGACTAGGGTTATTTTTAGTAAATCAACTAGTTAACTAAGAGATCAATGAGTTAACAACAATTAAAATAACTCAACTAAACTCATATTGACTCTATTCATGACTATATCACATATAACTAAGTTTCACTAACTATAACTCCACTAGATTGTTATATCTTAGCAATCAACCCATGCACAACTCTACTTATTTCCCACAAACTCACATTGATTGACTTAAATAAGTGAATTGGCCATGTCACTCCTGATAACTATATCTCAAGTCATCCTGTTAATGTGAAAATTATAATTTATCCATTTGGCTAAGGCACAAGTCAAATGAATCATTTTATTGCTACAAGTTAACACTCCCTCTTAGCAAGAAAACGGTTCTACAAAACCCCAATCCTTCGCCTATGGAGGAATGTAATATAACAAAAATAACACTAACTCTCTTTGTTGTGGATGTTATTACAACAACTACAACTTAGAAGAATCTAAATATTGAATCATCTGTGTCATTGAGCTACAACTATCTCCTGATTCTCTGACTGCTACTAGCCTCTACAACTGTCGCTTAAGATTTGACTTCATCAACTGACATTGATCATTCTGCTACTGAATATTGTGGGCCTTTGTATCAAGGGTATTGATCCATGAGAAGGGTATACTACAACTATTTTTTCTCTCTTACGGTCCCTACCCAAATATTTGTAACTATGGTACTAAGTCTCTAGATCAGCGCAACTCACTCTTTGAGGTATAGTTGCATACATGAGGGAATCTATCTCTAGCTTGTAGAGATTTTTAACTAAAACACCAATACATTTTACTTTTCAAGTAGCAACATGCTTCATATATGCATTCCCTCTACGGAACACCACATTATATCCTTTGTCTTAAAGTATAGCTACAGAAACTGAATTTTTCTTTCGAATAGGCACTTACATTACGTCCTTTACATGAAGATGGGAGCCTAATACTCTCTTAAAGGTGGCAGTCCCAATCCCTTTGGTGATATACCTTACATCAGCTCCAAGATCTATGTGTAATTATAGACCCTTGTCTAATTTGTTGAAGAACTCCTTATTTCCTATCATATGATATGAAGCACCAGAGTCTAGGTACCACTCACTTCCTCTTATTGTGCTTTCCATGCAATAAATGAGGGTTAAATCCAAATTGAATTGTGATGTAAGAGAATATCCTCCTGATTTTGCTGCAAGCTCCTTACCTACTACATTTATTGTGTGGAAACTTGGTTGCATAGTGTCCACACTCATGCCACTGAAAGCATTTAATTATACTGGGCTCTTTCTTATTTCCATAGTTTTAGCTAGACTCAACCTCACCTTAGGCATTCTTTGCTTTGGAATTCTTTCCTTTTCTAGCTAGAGCACAATATTCTTCCTCATAAGATCTAGATAAGACTCCTTCTCTAGTGTTTCTTATAATATCCTCCTGCACCAAGTCAGACCAAAGTCTCTCCCAATTTGGGAGCTTGTCTCTTCCATTAACCGAATCATGATAGTTTTTCTAGGTTTTCAGAAGACCAAAGAGTGCTAAGCTCACAGTTCAGATGGTGGCACAGTCTCTCCAAATCCTCCAAGTTCATCTCTAGCCTGAGAGAATCTCGATAGGTACTGGACAATGGTTTCATTTTTATGTATTAGAATGTTCCTGAGCTTATCTTTCCATGCCAATTTCCTGGCATCACTACTGCTTTCAAATAAATTTGTGATGGTTTTCCACATTGCATATGCAATCTTCTTTCCATGCAAACTTGAAACCACATGGTATTTAACTCCCTATAGGATAATCCTCTTGGATTTTTTTGTGTCTTTCTTCCACTGAGCCAAGTTTTGTGCATTAGATTTTGTTGGTTTTGGAAGATTAGTTTGTGTGTACTCTAATACTCCATTGTCATTCAGCAAAACTTATATTCTATATTTCCAAGCTATGAAATTAGAATTTCTCTCAAATGCATACTCAAGCCTCAAATCATAAAAGGAAATTCTTCTTGCACTAAGGAAAATTCTTGCATCACAAATATGTTATTCGAAATTTCTCTAAAATATTATCAGGAACCTAGTTTCTATGTAGTTTTCAATAGCTTTGATTCCATGTAGAAATAACTCGAAATTTGCAGTTTCTAATGAATTCAGACTGAAAAAAATAGACACAAATTTCTTCTACTCAATGTGCAAAAGGGAAACATACAATAGAAACACATGCAATCATTCAATTTAAAATAAACACATTATTTTTACTGGGGAACCCAACTAGGATATTCCCTTCCTCTGTTTGTATTATATCAGACAAGACAATGATCGATTACAATCAAAACTTCAATCCTTGAATATCAATCCGCACTACAATACTGATCTCATACTCTTGAGTCTACTCTGCCCAATACTTAGGAAAAATAAACCTCCATCTTCCTCCTATTTTCTTATGCAATTCCTACTCCTAAAAAATAGGGAACCTCTTATTTCCTTACGTAAATACCAAGATAATTTGTTCACCTTCTCAATGAAAACTTTATAAACTCGCCAGTATACAATAATAAATACAATTATGCCTTTTCCCTCCACTCAACTAGGAAGTTTTAATTGCATGTATGGCTAGGGATATTTTTACTAAATTGACTAGTGAACTCAGAGATCAGTGAGTTAACAATAGTTACAACTACTCAATTTAACTCCTATTGACTTTATCCATGACTAGAGCTCAAATAACCGAGTTTCACTAACTATAACTCCACTAGATTTCTAGATCATAGTAACCAACCCATGCACAACTCTACTTCTTGCCCAAAAAATTGAATTGATTGACTTAACTAAGTGATTTAGCCATGTCACTCATACTAACTACAACTCAAGTAATCTTTTTGATATGGAAATTTGAATTTCTCCATTTGACTAAGGAAAAAGTCAAATGAAGCCTTTTCTTGCTACAATTTAACACCGAGTAATGTGAAAGTTGACAATAGTTATGGTCCAACTATTGATTATATATTTATATAATAATGCGAGTTTTATGTACTATGTTTATATATTTACAAATGAACTAATTATAAAAATCAATGCCATGAATGGTTCGATAGCTAACACATCATTTCCAAGAAGATATGGGAGGATGATGGGGACAACCACGTGGGACCCATGTGAGAATTAAGTGGCAAGGTTGTTGATGTGGTGCTCTCTGATTCATCAAAATTCAAATGGTCATATCTCTTGAGTCGAAGTTCAGATTAAGGAAAAAATTATATCACAAAAATTGTCTCGATGAAGTGGACACAACGATGATGTCTAACTGAGGCTTTAAGCGAGTTGAAGATCAAAATTTTTATGCCCTGTTTCCATAATGGCACTTTGTATCTTGGGTTAGCATAGTAACTAACCTCCTCCCAACTCGTGTGTGTAGGGGATTGGGATGGGATGGTGTTAAAAATATTTAATTTTTGGGCCTTCATTGTGGCAAGTGGTGGCTTTCAAAGAAAGTGGTTCCTTGTGTATTCAGGGTGTAGTGGCATCCTTCAGGTAGTAGCCTGAGAACTTGGGAGCGGTGGCTAGATAGTCTAGTAGTTGTTGGCTGAGACTTATTAGGAATGGTAGGTTCTAGTAGGTGGTGGCCTATGAATTTGAGGAAGTGATGGCTTCCTGCATGTGGTGGCCTACAAATTTCATACTGGTAGTGGCCTAGAGCAAGTAACAACTCGCATGGTAGGAAATTTTTTGCTTGCACACAGGTGGTGACCAGTGATCAAATGTAAAAGGATATTTGTAGATTAATAAAAGAAGAAGACAAAAAATATTAGTTGACTATGGTTTTTTCCCTTCAGGTTTCCATGTTATATCTTGTGTCCCCATTTGTATGATTGATTTTTTGTGCATTGTTTCTCTTATATTTTTTGGTTTCTACTCATATGATTCACATGTCATGATCTGTTAATGTTTAATGTGCTACTAGATAATAAGTGAATGAATCAGGGTTTTGGTAAAGAAAGGAAAAAAGTGGGTAAAACATGGCATAAGGCATAATAATTATTCACCCCCCCTCTCATTATTTTTCAAGGCTTCCAACAAGTGTTATCGGATCAGGGAAACAGGTTGTGGCTTGATCACTAGAGAGTAGATCCGGGAAATTTTGGTGCAAATTTTACAAAAAAAAAAAAAAATATTAGAATGAATCCTCCAGGAGTATCTATCCTCACTACTATAAATTCATGGTATGGAAAGAAAAAGAAAAATATCAATTATTGTTTTGTGGATCTAACATTTGGAGATTTGTATATGAAGGATGTGGCTAGGATCCACTTGCATATTAATTATTGCAGTAGGATGCTCAAGAAAGATGAATAATTTATGAAAACGCCCAAAATATATATTTGAGGAAGATAAAAAATACGAATTATGCTAAATAGATTTGGGAATGAATGGAGACCCTATTTGGAGGTAATAACAGCAAAAATTGAGAGGTTGAGAAGAAAATTAGGAAGAAGAAAAAGAAGAAGGTCTCACGAAATCAAGAATCTCGGCTCGAGAAGATCATTACCCCTAGTTTGAGTTGTGCACCTAACAAATAAGAAAATTAAGCTTCCCCCGTGGGGGTCTAGGTGGTTTATCCCCCCCCCCCCGGTTGGGGGGTCTAGGGTCAAACGGGCCCCTGGTAGGGATTCGCGGGTAACGCCCCCAAGCTAAGAATAAGTGAAAATTTTCCTTGTAAAATATTATAATTTCATAGTCAGTCTGGGCCATTCATTAGGCAGATGATCTGACGGTAGAAGCTATGTTAATTTAGGGTGTTTCCCCCTAGAAGGTAACCCTCGTTTTATATGAGGGAATTCTAATGCAGTTGTGGATTATTATTCTAATTAAGAAAGAGAGAGGAGACTATTGGAAACAATGTTAATACTGAGGGGGGTGGGTGAATCCATATTAAGCATAATTTAAAATTTTCTGTCAATGTTTTTTTATTCAAACTTGGAAACCATCCATATAACCATCAACAACATATCGAGTGTCAGTACTATGAAATCAACACATAAAAACGCACCATGATAAACATACACATTGGATAGAGAGGTTTAACTTGGAAACCCTTCCGAGAGAAAAAAACACCAAATCTTGTTTTTTTATTGATGTAAAAATAAGAGCACCTACTCTATTACATCAATTTGTTTGTGAGCCACCACTCACATGAAGCACCAACTCCCTTTGTTTCTTTTCTAACACCCACTAGCAAGAAGCACCAACTCCCTCATTTTGTAGACACTTGATCAAATTATAAGAATCACCATGTCAAGCACTAACTTCACAGATTTGTTACAAGCACCAACTTGCACCTCCTTGGATTTATGCAAGCAACAACTTGTAGGAGGTACCAACCCACAAGTTTTCTTCAGACACCCAATAGATCTGGAAGCACCAACTTCCTGTATGCAGGGTCCAAACCACACTCAATAAAGAAATAATATTCAATGTATATGGAAACATCTCTGCCTGATATCATTTCTATTCTCCTCAAAATTTAGACCTTTGTTCTTCTCAACAATAGTCACTCATACAAAAACCTATATGCACTCACTCCACTCTAAAAGAACATAAAATCACATAGGTCTCTCTACGCTTGGCCTTCTTCTTCTCCATAGGTACTCTTGGCCTATTTACTATGCATATGAACTCTTGGCCTCTTCTCTATAGCACAAACACACTTGGCCTCTTCTCAGCATAGGCACACTCAACCTCTTCTCTACAACAGAGACACACTTCTACTCTTCTGAACATAAGAAATCTTATCCTTTTCTCTGTATCATATACACACTTAGCCTCTTCTCAGTAGAAGAGGCACACTTTTCCTATTCTCAACAACACACACACAGATATATCTGTAGTGTCCCTTCTTGGTGAGATAGCTTTGATGACACTTAGATGGTGATTTTGATATAATGATATAATATTATGCATGCAGAATTTGTGTGATTATGATCATATCTATGGTTGTGTGTATAAGAATTTATTTTGGTTAAGAGAATATTAGCGATGTTTTCAATTTTGGTATCCTATTTCGGTCATAGGTGTATGACACGGATGACGATCTAGGATAATTGAGACACAGATCCATGGATGATCATGGTAATGTGGAACATATGGTTACTTATGATTTATGGATGATAAATGATTTGTATGATTATATGTGCTTAATATCGTATTAAGAATGATGTGGCAGGGGACTTGGTCACTACTAACAAGGATGCTCGACTTATAAATGACTGTGGAAGTCATTTCTCCAAAACCAAAATGACTATGGAAGTCATGCACAATCCATGGTAAAATGTTAATAAGATAATTATGAAATTCATTTGATTCCTTTGATCTATGAGATTGTGATGTGTGCAGGTCTTGGAAGAAGACCTTACCAATGAACCATCAGATGGGTATGAGCTCACAATCAGTACCTTAAAGTGAAACACGGATTTTCAAAGCAGAGTAGATGAGAAGCCATGAAAATTAGGTCGCGGAGTCCTAAATCCATGAAATATAAAGATGACGAGTCTTGGATATATAATAAAAGGAATAGGACGCAGAGTCCTAAATCCATGAATGATAAATACATGGATTCTTGGATCTAAAATGAAATTTTTACGGCGTGGAATCCTGAATATTTTAAAAGATCAAGGTTTGGAATCTTTGATCTTTAGAGTAGATCAGGGTGCAGAGTCCTCAATCTACTAAGGCACAAAGATGTATGTGATAGTGGTGTGAAATCCCTATTTTCCGCAAGAAAAATACCTCTCATGGACAACTCAGGGATGAATTTCCTTAATAAAATCTCACTCCTAACAATTTTGGAGTGACTTTCTAAAAATAGAAATTCATGTCTACCATTTCAAGTATGAATTTCCACAAATATTAAATCACCTCCTATCAATGGGTAATCAAGTATACTTGAAGGAAAATCACTTAAATTATGATTAATGAATCGTAATATTTCAATATCGACATAATCTTCAATATTATTAATATCATTATTATCTTTTATGAGACTATGATATTATTATTAAAAGGGAATTATATCTCCTCTATCACTTCACTTTTGTCTCCTTGATGATTCTCATGGCTCTATGTAAGTCTCTCTCTCTCTCTTTTAATAATGCATTACACTCTATTTTATGCACTCATCAAAGAATGGCATATTCCTCTTACACTCATTAAAGATATGTCATAAAATATTCCTCTTACACTCTCTTTAATGCATATGTTACAGTCTCCTTAACTAAGGCATGCATACCTCTCTTTAATGGCATGAGTTACACTCATCTAAATGGAATACAAGACATGCATATTACTCCTCTTTTATGACAAGAATTTTTTGCTCCTCCTATATATGTGCCTCATGTATTCTCCCTTGGGGGGGAGTGCATGGTGATACCAAGAGTTGGAGAGATTTGAAAAAAAATTATGAGAGGGAGATACTTGGAGAGTAGCCAATTTCTTTTGAAATGAATTTGAAATTCCTAAACTAAATTACTAATTAGCTATACATGGTGGAGCTGACCATGAGTCGTATTGGGAGGAATTGAAACTTATCTTCCTCAACTTGCCTTGGATATCTCTCTACTGCTATATTTTAGTATTGTTTGTGAGCTTTTATAGCTCGGGGGTTCAGGGGGAGGAGTTCTCCCTGGATATGGTTTGGTGGAAAACCGGATGGTTAAAATGAGTTGGTTAAGGGATCAAAGGTGGGTCATATTCTCAATG
Source organism: Pinus albicaulis (assembly GCA_034641835.2). NCBI lineage: Eukaryota > Viridiplantae > Streptophyta > Pinopsida > Pinales > Pinaceae > Pinus > Pinus albicaulis. The sequence goes on along the minus strand of CM076583.1, from coordinate 249,450,613 downwards.
ATTAGAGTTGAATATCTCTTCAGGTATAATTTCCATTGTCCTAAAATTATAGTATAGCTTTAGCATAAAATAAAAAGTAGAAATTTGAATTTTTGTTAGCATCTAATTTTGGTTTAAGCTTATGTTATCTAGAATATTATTGATTAGTTAAAAATGAATACTAGATCATCTATATGTATGGATGTTTAGATCCCAATATTGGAGTTATTATTGGTGTAGTTTATGGTACTAATCTTGGTATTGTAGCATTTCAGAAAGGAAAGCCAAATATTGTTGAAGGTAATTGCAATAAATAAATTCCAAAGGACTTGGGTAAGTGTTTCATGATTTATGGTTTTGTTTCAAGTAATTAGATGCATGTTTTAGAAAGGGTTTCAAGATATTTTGCAAAGTGTTTGACAAAATCCATGAATCGGAAATGCTATTAATTTTTTATCATTATGCATGCATAAGTGCGAACTTGTGACTTACGACAGAAGTAAGAAAATGGGCATGTACCCAAAATATACCTGAAGGAATTACAGAATCAACCCTTAAAAGAAAATGAAAAAATAATGGCAACTAAAATATGGTTTGGAAGATAAAATGCTTGAGATAACTTTGAGGTAAATTTCAGTTATGGCTTATGTTTTATATTCTTATAAATAATTCAATGTTTTTTTATTCAATTTTTCATAATAGTACTATCATAATTTTGACAAATAGCCTTTATGGTTGTAGCATTCAGGGCTGCCATGTGTTTTCCAAATTGTAGCGGTGGGTGCAATAAGCTTGTCAAATAATGTCAAGTGAATTATCTTGTGGGTTGTAAAATGTTCAAGAACTCATATGGTGGATTTAGAAATGTGTGAATTCAATGAGCATATATTAGTAGCATAACTCTGGTTTTTTTTTTCTCATGTAGAGATATAGTTGAAAGTTTTCATTCCATGTGTTTGACAAAAGTTGTAAATGAAACATTAAGTATATAATTTTTTTTTTGTTTTAAGAATCACATTCCTTAGCATTTGTAATGCGATTCAGCCCAACATTAGGGGGTATCCATGCCATTTGGACCTGTAACCCCTGATTTGATTCCAAAAAGTACTTTTCAGAACCAAGATCGTAAATTTGGGCAGTTTTGCAGATTTTTGTTTTGAATTATGTGCGCTTGTTTTTGAGTCTTTGATGAAAGACTAAGATTATTTAGCCCATGTTTTAAGATGCCAATATTTAAAATTTCAATTTCTAAATTATGAGATAAATATATTGAAGAAGAAGCTTAAATTCATTGTTGCCAAGTGTTTGACAAAATGCCTCAATGGATTTTGATTGCATGCTTGCAAAGTGTTTATCATAAGGCCTCAATCACTGTAGATTGCATATTTGCAAAATGTTTGTCAAAAGTACTGAATGGTGTAGGTTTTGTGCATATAAATTGTTAGTGTAAAAGCCTTATTTACTATAGTTTTTATGTACTAGAAATTATAAATAAACTATTTAATGGGTGTAGCTTCCTGTGTTTGCAAGTTTTTGGTATGAATGTGAAAATGAATTTAATAATTTATTGAAGTGTGAATAGAGAATATGATAGTTTTTTCTTTTATTATCTAAAGCTTTAAAAAAAAAAGTATTAGTGATTAATTTTTCCTCTACTTCTCTATATTATTTATGGTTGGTAAGGTGGGACCTTACATATGGTATCAAAGCCAAGTTACAACACTAGGGCCTAATGGGCCAACATGCTCACTTCTAGGTTGATGATGTATGAAAGTTGATTTTGCATGCATGTTGAGTTGTTGTATATCTTGACTTGGAAGTATATTGGTTTCATAGAGGATATTATTATTATTATTATGTCATTTAGAAACTCATGAAAGAAAAAAGAAAAAAAAATGTTTTCTTATATTCCTTTATATTTGTGTTAAGATATATTATTAGCAATATGTTAAAATGCTTAAAGACATGTTGGGGAAGGATGTTCTTGAGAAAGTTGGGGTTAAAACCAAGTATTTGAATGACTTGATTGTCAATCGATTAGTGAGATAGGTGGAGGTCATGCATGGTTTCATATATGTTTAATGAATGTGATATGGGCTTAGTAGTCATCTTTAATAGCTGAAATCATATTTACTAAGAAAAATATTGGCTTAATATGGACTATAGCATGATGACCTTGGTGTGTATGCTTTGGGAATTAGTAACAACAATAAGGTTGAGATTCAATTAACATGATGATTGAGTTCATCATGTTAATTTTGACTCTTTTCATACGTACACTAATGGAAACTTAACAAAAAGCTACCTTGAAGTATGTCACTTTTAATTGTGAATGTAGATTTGAGAGTAATGTATGTGAATTAATTATATGTGTTAAAATATGATTTGGGAATACATTCTTAATGAGTAAGAAAGAAATTCCTCTGATTTCTTTGACATTATTTTGTGTATTTTGGGTTGACATTATGCATCAAATAACTTTAAATTACTCAAATACTAGGTTGAGGTATGGCCTTCCTAATAAACAAGAGGCTTAAGTGATTGGTGCATGAAGGGTTGTGGAAGTCATTCTAAGGAACACTTGAAGGTTATGTTTCCCTTAAGCTAATGTATGGGTGTTGAATCCATACTATCATATATCTATGAGAAAATTTATGGGTGTGGAATCCATACTAACATATATTTATGACTAATGTATGAATGTGGAATCCATACTAGCATATATGTATGAGAAAATGTATGGGTGTGGAATCCATACTAAAATATATCTATGAGCTAAGTAATTCTTCTGGTTAGAATATTTTGATGGAATCTCATAGACATGATTAAGGAGTGATTATGTGTAACTAAAGTTAAATGGATAGAGATTTGCAACATGAATCTGCTTGAGCTTTAAATCCATTATTTTATTTTTATTACAAATGAAGATGCTAATATTGGTATACTGAAAACCATTAGGTGCTTTAGAATGTTTGGAATAATTGATTTTGAGATATGGAGTCAAGTGTGAACTAGATATATATCCTCTAGTATTGTAATCCTTTTGTATGTGTTGGATTTAGGTAGAATTAAAATTATTTTCAAATACTTGAAATGTAGAAAAATATTACTGTGATAAGTTGATGAAATATATTTTCTATTCGATTAAGAAAAATTAGTTATAGGAAATCCATAATAGTCTCTCTAATGATTTTTTTCAGTTAAATATTGGTTGAATTCTATTTAACCAAATTAATTAGAGAAATTATGAGGATTGAACTCATGTACTACTCTAAACTATTGTTAGTTAGGCGATCGAGTCAAAATTCATATTGTTTATAAATTGTTAAGAGAATGACATGTTTATAAGGTAAACATTTTATGTGGTGATAACTTTGTTTAATTTGAACTTAAAGAAAAAGGTATGTGATTAATAAAAAGCTTAGTTGAGTTCTTCTTTTACAAGAATATGTGCTTGTGATATCTTTTGAGGGAGAAATTGAAGGAAAGTGAGATCACATTTTGATGAATTGGAATTCTTGCATGATTTAGAAGCCTAATATGATTGTATTATATGTGGAATGGAAGAGATTGTTGGATTTAGGAATTTTGTGTTGGGATGTATAGTTGTATCAGTATTTATTAGTCCTACAAAATGTTGTAATAATTAAGAGGGTTGTAATTCTCAAGGGTTTAATTTTAGGCTAGAAATTCCCTTCTGATAGTCTAAATATTATTTAGATTCAACAAGATTCATCAAATTTTGAGAAATGTATGGTATTCATAGCTTGTTGTTACGCACATATTAATAGTAAGGAATAAGACATGGAACCAAATGAATTGATTAATTACTGAATAGAAATCCTGAGTGATTTCATAGTTGGAAAACAAATTGACTTATAGTTATCAAGGTAGGTTCAATAATATAGACACTGTATTTGCATAATTGTGAGGGTTTTTCTTTATTACAACCCGCTTTCAAAATGATAAATTTTCTTTCGGAATGAAGATCTTCTAAGAAAGTCATTCATAATTGATTCTCAAGTTATAGAATTGAGTAATAATGAAGATTATGGAAACTAAAGGAATGGTCTATAATACATAAGTGGGTCAATAAGGATTGTATTGAACTTTAGCTTGTTAGTTTTAAAAAATAAAAAATGGTGCCTTAAACATCAAATTGTGATTTTTCCCTAAAAGAGTAAACGTTTAGAAAAAAAAATAAAAAAATAAAGATAGATCCTAAATTTTTATTGCAAGGATGTCTTATCGAGTGAAAATGGGACAACTGGATTGAGAAGACATAAATCAAGTGGGATGTAAGAGTGAGTTTTATATATGACATCATGTTTTTTTGCGTAATTTTACTGAAAATTGTATGTGGATGATTTTATACTTACTGTATACAAAATTGATTGTGATATGGGATGGACCATAATTTTTATTTATACAACCTATGTGTGAGCTATTTATATATTGGAAAGCTCAACATACTACAAAACTAAGAAGATGAGACATGTAGGATTCATATAGGCTATGAGAAAGAAAAAACATGTAGAATATCAAATTATTATAGATAACTTAAGTACATTTCATATCAATTACATAAAATAGTATTTTGATATGGTACTATAACTTGTAGAGTTGCTTTTGATATAGAAATATTTGGTATTTTATATCAAAACATGCCTAATACGGCATGGATATATTTTCTACTTGATTAAGAATGGTATGTTTTAGTTTTCATGGATTTTCTTCCAATTATAAAACATCAAAATTTGGATTTACATGAAGAAAAATATATTAAATACATATACACAAGGTTAACAACTTATTGATAGGAGAATAAAAAAAGAACTAACTATCTTATTATTGTAGGAAAAACTTCAAGCCAAGTTTAACCAAGAGGGGGAGTATGTAGTGTCCCTTCTTGGTGAGATAACTTTTGTTTAGTCAATTTAGTGTTCTAAATTGCTAACATAAATTATCGACCAGGGCTAGTAAACTGATGAAGTGTGATGCACTATATGTGCCTCAGTATCCATTTTTCTTACTTTGTTGTTTTTAGTGTTTTATTGATGTTTTTGGGTTTTTATGTTTGATGCTTAATATGCTACTGTATGCTAAAAATATGAAGTTAGATCTATGTCAAAAGGGATAAAAGGAAATGTTAATAAATGAATTAAAACAGATTTTATTTGCAAATTCTGTTCCTAACTAGAAAATGATGAAAACAGAGAGTCCTAATCCATGGATATTACAGCTTCTAAATGAACATTCATGAAATGAAAAGTCACTCAAAACACTACAACTTAATCTGATTTATTTAGTTAGATATTTGTTGGAAGAGCTTGTGAAAAAGATTAATTCTAATGCAATGAGAATCTTCTAAAACATAAAAGGAAATGTTGAAACAAATAGTAACTTAAAACATTATAGTGAAATCTCATTCATTTGATAAAAGTTTATTGGAAGAGCTTGAGAAAAAGATTACTATAATGTAGTAAGGATCTCCTATGAAATGCTGAAACAACTTATAACATTATAACTAAATCTCATTCATGAGTTAGAGGTTTATTGGAAGAGCTTTTGAAAGAGATTAATCATAATGTGATAAGTAAAAACAATCAATAACTCACAATATTACAACTAAGTCTCATTCATGAATCAGAGGTTTATTGGAAGAGATTTTGAAAGAGACTAACTGTAGTATAATGAGGATATTCCTTTTAAATAAATAACAGAAAATGAAATGCTAATAACTCAGAATATTACAATTGAATCTCATTCATTTAATAGAGATGTATTGGAAGAGCTTGAGAAAGAGACTAACCGCAATATCATGAGGATCCTTTATCCAAGCAAATGACATGAAACATAATGCTAAAAGCTATGATTTCAGAAAGCAGTCTAAGTAAGGAAATATGACAAAACAGAATTGAAAATGACTTATCTAGAAAACATATAAAACCTCCTCGAATAGCAGGGGCCCTCTTCTACCAATTTGGTGAAATTCTTCAGCTTCTTAAAGTTGTAATCAAAACAGCATCAATGAACTAAACTTCTTTATTGATAAACTCACAAATCTACATCCCATTCCATCTTAAGCTTTGTTACAAATCACTCTCTAATCATTTCTCTTCTTCTCCTATTTTTCACCACCCTTGATAGGAAAAAGCTTCCCCTATTTATACAAAAATATGAGAAGTTATCTCATTAATGAGAGTCCATGAATCTCTCCCTCTATCTCTGGAGTTACAATCAAAATAGGAAATGATAAAACACATGTCTTTTTAGAGTTTCAATACAAATAAGAAATGAGACACATATCTTCTTAGAGTTTCAATACAAAAAGGAAATGAGATACATGTCCTCATGATCCCATGATCTTCTCCACTCAAATTAGAATTTGGTTTTGGGAGGCCACATAAAGGTCTTTTAGAAGCTTCCTTTTGACCTACACGTCACAAAAATCATAACAAATATATAGATATATGAAACTATGTTAATTTTCTAGTTTCTAATCATAAATTCACTTTAAACACATAAAATAAATAACTTTGGAAGACAAGGATCTTAACCCATATATTTATGAAAATGGTTACTTGATGTAGGGTTTTAGGTCAGATAGTTATGAAATGAGAGCTAAATGGTAATGACATAATGGAAATATGTATGAATATGGAAAACACTTTTGAGACTCAACATACCCCCCAACTGAAGTTGTTGCATGTCCTCATGCAACTATTGCAATGATTCATTTGTTCATGAGTTGATCTTTTATGAGTTTTGAATCATATTGATTCATTCCAAACTTTTCTTTATAATATTTTCTTTTGGAAAAGTATAATACATTTGATTGCAACATTTATTTATGGTTGATTCTTGTGTGACAACCGGTTTTTTTGAGCAATGGTTCTTGTGTAACAATGCTTTATTTTCTTTGTTGCATCAAAGTTCATGAAAACATTTAGAATCAATTACTTCATCAATGAATTGATAATTTGCAAGGCATATAATCTTTTGGATCATGTTGCAACAATAGTTGGTTGGGAAGTATATGCGGGTGGAAATGGAATGAAAATGTGTGATAGTGTATGACATGTGGATATGAAATGATGTCCCTTCCCCCCCAACTAAAGATATGACTGTGAAAAAGGGAGTGAGGAATTTTTCCAAAGTTACAATTTTAGCATTCTAATGAATTACATGACTAAAAATTAGAAAACCACATACCTTCACTTACCTTAAATGTGGATGAGTTGTGTATACTAAAGAGTGTGGTGGTTGATGTTGTTGGATCAGGAACTATGTAAACAAATGAATTTGATCTGCTTCTTTGTTCTCTTTGTGCTAATGAAAAGTTTGGGATCTTTATTGCTGCTGATACAAATTGATTCGCTGCAAACTGCTGAAATGATGTAGTCTTCAATTGTTACAAAATTCGATGGTACAATTCTAGTCATGCAAATAAATGTGTTGATGTCGAGCATGAAGAGAATTCATTGGATTACCAACCATTGATGAATGTTGTTAACCAATGCGAGGCAAACTCACCATTAATGTCACCTAAGTACATCTTGCAAAGTGCGAATAAATGGGCTGATGTCGAGCCACTTGCAAGATTTGACGATGAAGGGACATTGATGTATTCCCATGATTGTCAGCGAGAGAACTTGTCATTAATGCATGCAAGCCTCAAGGTAATATTAAGGACTCTATTCTTAGACCTAGATAATGTGCTGATGTCGATAGGCCAAGACTTGTTAGAAGGGAGACCTTAAGGAATCCTCCATCATCTAACGCGAGCATGAAAGAATAATTTTTGAAGGACTATGGATTCAATAATTTGCATTGAAGCAAGGTTTATTTGCAAAATGAAAATGATAGGAAAAGGAAAATGGAAATGGACAATGAAAAATGGAAAATGACAATGGGAAATAAGCATGTAGGTGAGCTTCTTACTTTTATTTGTGGAGTAGACAAAAAGTAATGGAAAGTGTATGTGAATGAAGGAAAATGAACAACTAACTCTTGCTAGGAAAATAATGGTGGTTTGCTTTGAATTTCTTGGTTGGATTTACAATTCAAAAAGGGAGGAAAAGTAATGGTCTTGATGGATATGAAAATGGACTTGTTCTTATGTCTCTCATGAAATCAGTCCTTTGAAAACCAATCGTGCGCACAATTAATTTCCTTCAATGATCATTCGATCATCCCAAATCTGCAAAAAAAAACTTGACATAAAGAACATAAGTGTGTTCAAAAAGAAGTAGCTAATTTATTTCTGATTCTTACGCAAAAATTAAATGTCAAATGAAACAGATTAAGGTAAATAAAAAAGTTCTATATTTGGTCCAATTCATGATATCGATAACAATCCATTTTTAAAGAATAACCATGAAAAATAAATCAACTCCCTATTGTCGGATGACTTCATGCACTGTGCTTAGTAAAACAATTGGCATCACAAATATTCGCTGTGTTCTGCAAGTTAAAACTTTATAGAAAAATACACATCAACAATATTAATGTCAAATGTTTAGAAATCATCTAAATAATCTTCCAATTGTCCTGCAAACCATTATTAAGAAGAAATTTTTTTTTTCAATTTTTTTTATTTATTAAAAAGAAATTATTAATAAAGATTTTATTTTATATATATATATAATGAAATAAAGCATGGATGAAATAATTTTCCTTATGAATATTTTTGAAATAAAGTCATGCTAATGCCTCCTTCATGCAAGATAAAAATAAAAAGCTTGAAATTTCTAAAGTCAAGTTCCTAACTATGAAGGAGATGAAGACAATTTCCTTCTCAATTTATACAACCTGCATTTGATGCACATGTGATAATGTCTTTGCCTCAAATAATCCATTTGTCACTCATCATGTGCCACCACAGATGAATTCTGCCACATTTTCCTTCAAATAAGGAAATCAGATCCTTGATTATTTCTCAAAATTGAATTTTATAAAACCGTGACTGTTTTCATAAAAAAAACATTTTTCTCTCACGCACACTTCAAATTAGTCCTCTTAAGAACCCTAAATTTCTCCCAAATGGCTATGAATGTCAGAAATTTCTCATGAGATTACCTAATTCACCCCGTTCCCGAAAAAACCCATGTTTTAGTTTTTTTCTAATTCGCCTCGGTTTTCTAAGAAAATTCGTTTTAAAATTGGGTGTTTTTGACAATTACGCATTTCGTTTTCTAGCAATTACTTGTTGTTTGATTTTTTTTTATTTGCAGGTTTTGAAGTGTAATGGCTTGTATCTCACAGAGAATTTCAGATTGATCTCTCTCATTCCAATTTCTTGCAATGGAATCTGCAATCTTCTCTTCATCAACAGTCTGAAATCTTCTCTTCATCAGCATTTTCTTCATATGATACACTTCTATTGTCTGTCCCTACAATTGAATTTGTAATCTTCTCTTCATCAGCAATTTTCAATCTTCTCCTCATCAACAATTTGCAATTTTTTCCTCATCAACAGTTTCTTCATGTGATATACCTTCATTGTGTACAAATTTTTAAAAATGATTTCTAATAACTGTTGTTTGAGGAAAAATGAATATGGAAAAGAGAAGGTTCTTCTTCTTTTTTAAATTGTAGTGCATGGGTATTTGTGTGGATTGAAGGACTGCATATATGTGTAAAGCCAAGCCAAAGGCTGGCCTCATGCATATGCGTGGGTCTTATTTCCATGAGCCAATTTATTTTTTTTCATTTTCTTTTATTTTTTCTTTTTAAATTTTTTTTTTTAATTGATTTGTTAATAAAATTATATATTATATTTTCAAAAATTCAAAAATATCCATATATATTTCATTAAACAAAACAATTATTGAAATTAAAATTTTTCATCATTTATAAAGTTTATTGTAAAATGAAATGAAATGAAGAAAACATAATTTATTATTATTATTAACATAAAAATTCTTTTTTCTGATCCTCTAGATCACACAAAGTGTAGGAGGAGAGCATACTTGAGAAATTATTAATTTTTTTTTAGATGTAAGAAATAAGGCTACCTAGTTACACTTTCCCAGCAACGACGCCAAAATGTTTAGTCAATTTAGTGTCCTAAATTGCTAACATAAATTATCGACCAAGGCTAGTAAACTGATGAAGTGTGATGCACTATATGTGCCTAAGTATCCATTTTTCTTACTTCGTTGTTTTTAGTGTTTTATTGATGTTTTGGGGTTTTTATATTTGATGCTTAGTATGCTACTCTATGCTAAAAAGATGAAGTTAAATATATGTCAAAAGGGAGAAAAGAAAATGTTAATAAATGAATTAAAACAGAGTTTATTTGCAAATTATGTTCCTAACTAGAAAATGATGAAAACAGAGAGTCCTAATCCATGGATATTACATCTTCTAAAAGAACATTCATGAAATGAAAAGTCACTCAAAACACTACAACTTAATTTGATTTATTTAGTTAGATATTTGTTGGAAGAGCTTGTGAAAAAGATTAATTCTAATGCAATGAGGATCTCCTAAAACATAAAAGGAAATGCTGAAACAAACAATAACTTAAAACATTATAGTGAAATCTCATTCATTTGATAGAAGTTTATTGGAAGAGCTTGAGAAAAATATTACTATAATGTAGTAAGGATCTCCTATGAAATGCTGAAACAACTTATAACATTACAACTAAATCTCATTCATGAGTTAGAGGTTTATTGGAAGAGATTTTGAAATAGATTAATCATAATGTGATAAGGAAAAACAATCAATAACTCACAATATTACAACTAAGTCTCATTCGTGAATTAGAGGTTTATTGGAAGAGCTTTTGAAAGAGACTAACTGTAGTATAATGAGGATCTTCCTTTTAACTAAGTAACAGAAAATGAAATGCTAACAACTCAGAATATTACAATTTAATCCCATTCATTTAATAGAGATGTATTGGAAGAGCTTGAGAAAGAGACTAACTACAATATCATGAGGATCCTTTATCCAAGCAAATGACATGAAACATAATGCTAAAAGCTATGATTTCAGAAAGAAGTCTAAGTAAGGAAATATGACAAAATAGAATTGAAAATGACTTATCTAGAAAACATGTAAAACCTCCTCGAATAGCAGGGGCCCTCTGCTACCAATTTGGTGAAATTATTCAGCTTCTTAAAGTTGTAATCAAAATAGCATCAATGAATTGAACTTCTTTATTGATAAACTCACAAATCTACATCCCATTCCATCTTAAGCTTTGTTACAAAACACTCTCTAATCCTTTCTCTTCTTCTCCTATTTTTCACCACCCTTGATAGGAAAAAGCTTCCCCTATTTATACAAAAATATGAGAAGTTATTTCATTAATGAGAGTCCATGAATGTCTCCCTCTATCTCTAGAGTTACAATCAAAATAGGAAATGATAAAACACATGTCTTTTTAGAGTTTCAATACAAATAAGAAATGAGACACATATCTTCTTAGAGTTTCAATACAAAAATGAAATGAGACACATGTCCTCATGATCCCATGATCTTCTCCACTCAAATTCGAATTTGGTTTTTGGAGGCCACATAAAGGTCTTTTAGAAGCTTCCTTTTGACCTACACATGTCACAAAACTCATAACACATATATAGATATATGAAACCATGTTAATTTTCTAGTTTCTAATCATAAATTCACTTTAAACACATAAAATAAATAACTTTGGAAGACAAGGATCCTAACCCATATATTTATGAAAATAGTTACTTGATGTAGGGTTTTAGGTCATATAGTTATGAAATGAGAGCTAAATGGTAATGACATAATGGAAATATGTATGAATATGGAAAACACTTTTGACACTCAACAACTTTAATGACACTTAGAGATGGTGATTTTGATATGATGATATAATATTATGCATGTAGACTTATGTACATGCTTATATACTATAGACCTGGTTTGGGTCACTTCGTTGTTGTGTGCTTATGATCATATCTATGGTTGTGTGTATAAGAACTGATTTTAGTCAAGAGTATATTAGCGATGTTTTCAATTTTGGTATACTATTTCGGTCATAGGTTTATGACATGGATGATGATCTAGGATAATTGAGACATAGATCCATGAATGATCATGGTAATGTGGAACATATGGTTACTTACTATTTATGGATGATACATGATCTGTATGTATGTGCTTAATATCTCACTAAGCATGATGTGGCAGGGGACTTGGTCACTACCAACAAGGATGCTCGACTTATAAATGACCGTGGAAGTCATGCACAATCCACGGTAAAATGTGAATATGTTAATTATGAAATTCATTTGATTCATTTGATCTATGAGATTGTGATGTGTGCAGGTCTTGGAAGAAGACCTTACCAACGAACCATCAGATGGGTATGAGCTCACAATCAATACCTTAAGGTGAAGTGCGAAGTTTCAAAGTAGAGTAGATGAGAAGCCATGAAAATTAGGGCGTGGAGTCATAAATCCATGAAATATAAAGACACAGAGTCTTGGATATATAATAAAAGGATTAGGGTGCAAAGTCCTAAATCCATGAAAGATAAATACATGGAGTCTTGGATCTAAAATGAAATGTTTAGGGCGCAGAGTCCTGAATATTTAAAAATATCAAGGTGTGGAATCTCGGATCTTTAGAGTAGATCAGGGCACGGAGTCGTCAATCTACTAAGGCACAGAGATGCATGCGATAGGGGTGTGGAATCCCTTTTCTCTGCAAAAAAATACCACTCATGGGAAGATCAGGGATGAATTTCCTTAATAAAATCTCACTCCTAACAATTTTGGAGTGATTTTCTAAAAATAGAAAGTCATGTCTACCATTTCAAGTATGACTTTCCAAAAATAGTAAATCACCTCCAATCAATGGGTAATCAAGTATACTTGAAGGAAAATCACTTAAATTATGATTAGTCAATCGTAATAGTTCAATCTCGACTAAATCCTCAATGTTATTAATATTATTAATATTATTATTATCTTTTATGAGACTATGATATTATTATTAAAAGGGAATTATATCTCCTCAATCACTTCACACCTGCCTCCTTGATGATTCTCATGGCTCTATGTAACTCTCTCTCTCTCTTTTAATAATACATTACACTCTATTTTATGCACTCATCAAAGAATGGCATATTCCTCTTACACTCATTAAAGACATGTCATAAAAGATTCCTCTTACACTCCCTTTAATGCATGTGTTACACTCTCCTTAACTAAGGCATGCATATTACTCCTCTTTTATGACAAGAATTTGTTTCTCCTCCTATATATGCACCTCATATATTCTCACTTGGGGGGGAGTGCATGGTGATACCAAGAGTTGGAGAGAATTGAAAAAAAATTACGAGAGGGAGAGACTTGGAGAGTAGCCAATTTATTTTGAAATGAATTTTAAATTCCTATGCTAAATTACTAATTAGCTATACATGGTGGAGCTGACCATGAGTGGTATTGGGAGGAATTGAAACTTATCTTCCTCAAATTGGCTTGGATATCTCTCTACTGCTATATTTTGGTATTGTTTGTGAGATTTTACAGCTCGGGGGTTCAAGGGGAGGAGTTCTCCATGGATATGGTTGGGTGGAAAACCGGATGGTTCAAATGAGTTGGTTAAGGGATCAAAGGTGGGTCATATTCTCAACGATTGGAGCTGAATATCTCTTCAGGTATAATTTTCATTGTCCTAAAATTATAGTATAGCTTTAGCATAAAATAAAAAGTAGAAATTTAAATTGTTGTTAGCATCTAATTTTGGTTTAAGCTTATGTTATATAGAATATTATTGATTAGTTAAAAATGAATACTAGATCAGTCTATATGTATGGATGTTTAGATCCCAATATTGGAGTTATTATTGGTGTATTTTATGGTACTAATCTTGGTATTGTAGCATTTCAGAAAGGAAAGCCAAATATTGTTGAAGGTAATTGCAATAAATAAATTCCAAAGGACTTGGGTAAGCATTTCACGATTTATGGTTTTGTTTGAAGTAATTAGATCCATGTTTTAGAAAGGGTCTCAGGATATTTTTCAAAGTGTTTGACAAAATCCCTAAATCGGAAATGCTATTTTTTTTTTATAATTATGCTTGGATAAGTGCTAACTTGTAGCTTACACCAGAAGTAAGAAAATGGGCATGTACCCAAAATATACCTGGAGGAATTATAGAATCAACCCTTAAACGAAAATGCAAAAATAATGGCAACTAAAATATGGTTTGGAAGATCAAATGCTTGAGATAAGTTTGAGGTAAATTTCAGTTATGGCTTATGTGTCATATTCTTATCAATAATTAAATGTTTTGTTATTCAAGTTTTTGTAATAGTACTATCAGAATTTTGACAAATAGCCTTATGGTTGTAGCATTCAGGGCTTCCATGTGTTTGTCAAATTGTAGCAGTGGGTGCAATAAGCTTGTCAAATAATGTCAAGTGAATTAGCTTGTGGGTTGTAAGATGTTCAAGAGCTCATATGGTGGATTTAGAGATGTGTGAATTCAATGAGCATACCTTAGTAGCATAACTCTGGGTTTTTTTTCTCATGTAGAGCTATAGTTGAAAGTTTTCATTCCATGTGTTTGAAAAAAGTCGTAAATGAAACATTAAGTATATAATTTTTGTTGTTTTAAGGATTGCATTCCTGGGTGTTTGTAATGCGATTAAGCCCAACATCAGGGGGTATCCGTGCCATTTGAGCCTGTAACCTCTGATATGATTCCAAAAATATACTTTTCAGAACCCAGATCGTAAATCTGGGTAGTTTTGCAGATTGCTGTTGTGAGTTATGTGCGCCTGTTTTTGAGTATTTGATGAAAGACTGAGATTATTTAGTCCCTGTATTAAGATGCCAACATTTAAAGTTTCAATTTCTGAATTATGAGATAAATATGTTGAAGAAGAATCTTAAATTCATTGTTGCCAAGTGTTTGAAAAAATGCCTCAATGGATTTTGATTGCATCCTTGCAAAGTGTTTATCATAAGGCCTCAATCATTGTAGATTACATGTTTGCAAAATGTTTTTCAAAAGTACTAAATGGATGTAGGTTTTCTGCATATAAATTTTTAGTGTAAAAGTCTTAGTTGCTATATTTTATGTACTATAAAATATAAATAAACTATTTAATGGGTGTAGCTTTCCATGTCTGCAAGTTTTTGGTATGAATGTGAAAATGAATTTAATAATTTGTTGAAGTGTGAATAGAGAATATGATAGTTTTTACTTTTATTATCTAAATCTTTCAAAAACAAAAGTATTAGTGATTAATGTGTCCTCTACTTCTGTATATTATTGATGGTTGGTAAGGTGGGACCTTACACTCTCCACTCAACTCACAAAAAAAAGTGTTCCTTCCTCCAATTTCTCAATTACAATATTGAGTTTTATTCCTCTGCTACATAGGGAATGATATTGTCTCTGCTTCCATCCACACAGCCCAAGTGCGTACTCCATTCATGGCTTCCCTTATTGCATAGACATGTATTTTTGATCAATCTCATATGATGTTGCATCAAAATTACTTGGCCACTACAACTGAATTAATTCAAGGAATGGGATTCTAAGCAATCTCCCATACTGAGTGTTAGCACCTAATTTGAACCTCAGGCTGAAGAAAGGAAAATCAGGGTAACATCAAAACCACGCTCAGCCTTGTAGCTAGCCCTGCAAGGTCAGGAGAGAGCTCTCTCTGTGAAAAGATATTAAAAAAAGTACAATTATGAACTGATTTTAGGCTAGGTATATTAATGTGAAATATTTAAATGAATGAATGTTTCAGGGATGTATGGAACAAATGGGACAGTTTGAAACTGGGGAATTAAATCAGGGATACAGGGTATTTCATGGGGAAAGGTAGGCAGGAATTTCAGCAATCAAGTTTAAATAATGACGGAATGAAAAGACTGGTGAGGAGCTGAAAAGGGCATAAGAGATGGATCCTTTTCAAATAGAAGAAAACATAGAATATTGAATGTTTTCCCAAGGCAGAGCAAAAAATGGATTCTACCTATTTATCTTGAAAGCATTCAACCAGAAATGTTTATGAATGAATGGTAAACATAACAAATTTACATATGAACACAAAGGAGAGAACAAATGCTAAAACTCATACCACATGGATCCCACAAATCAGAGCTTCATATTTCATTAATTCCTTGTCAAACTGTTCCAATGGGAGCGTAGAGCATCCTGCTTGATTTCCACACTATTCCCTTACTTACTGACTTACAAACTGCCTTACAAATGATTCAAAATTACATTGAATAGACCCAAAATTGTGGGAAGTAGATCCACAGAAAAAGGAACTGAAATCCAAACATAGGAAATAGAACCAACAATCTGCCCCTGAAAATAAGGAACATCAATACATTTTGACCATCTAGAGATTCGTTGTTACATCCAACGAATGAGAAGAAGAAACCTGTAGAATAAATCTCCTTTAAATTGTTGCTGAAGATGTCTTACTGTTCATAATTAGCTCTTGGCCCTTTAACTGTTTCTTTATATTATTTTGAAAATCTCTTTATATGCTGAGAAATTCCCTTTGAAAATATCAAAACTGAATTTATGCCTTTAATGAAAAAAAATATGCATTTGAGTGGAAGGAGCGAAGGGAAAGGAGGTGGGGTTCTAATTAAAATCACAATTGGAAGATTGGAGGAGGCGTGACACACAAGGGAGCCATAGAAAACTTTCCAATGCGATTAGTGCATAAGGGAAATCGCAATCGGAGATCGGAGGAAAGGGGAAGGTGTATTTGAGGCATAAAAACTCTGATACGATTGGAAAAAGAGCAATGGGGTGGATGCATAAGTCAAAGGATTAATGGGAGATCCCTTTAAAATAAACGAAAAATAAGTTGAGCACCTTTACAAAGGGAAATAATGATTTCCTTTGAAAATAACAGGGATCTGTTGGTGAGACCTAGGGACCAAATTGCAATCGCAATCGGGGAATGGGTGTAACACATGGCAGAGAAACGAGATATGTGATAGTGTATAGGAGGAATAAGGGAATCGCAATCACAAATTGGGATGTAAGGGTAACGGGAGTCATGAACATTTGAAATAACAATCTGCGATGTGATTAAATAATACTATAGCGCAGGGGTTAGACATGATAGGGTGGAAGTGCTTAAGAAATAATTTAAAATGATTAAAACGCATTTAAAAAGGAAAAAGGCCCCTTTTTTATTAGAAAGGCGGAAGAGTTTATGGTGGGGCCCAGTCAACAATCGCAATCGGAAGATTGGAGGGGGAGTGGGAAGCAATGGTCTTTGTAAACGCCGATTGCGATTGTCGTGATGGCTTATGGGTCGTCCAATTAGAGGGGCCTATCAACAGCGGAGATGCGTCAGAAGTCAATTCGATTGGGGAAATTATGGGTGTGGGGATGCTGCAGATTTGCGATGCGATTTTCTGTGGGCCGTCGGATCTTTAAGGAGATTGACGGTCCAGATCTAATCGGGGGGGGTCGATCAGGAGCACTCAATTGCATCAGAGTTTTTTGTGAACACAAGGGTCAATCAGAATGTTATGTTAAATGTTGTGATTGTGATCGAGAAAGGGAAAGGGATTGGATCGGTGGGGGATTGATAATATAAAACTTTAAAACATTTATTATAAAGTTTAAAGGGTAACGTGGCGAAGTGGTTTATTTAATCGGATTATCCAATCGCATCGGAGTTTTATGGGTTATTAAAAATTTTACAGTGTGATTATGCCATCGAATGGGGAAAAAGGGGGGTTTTATAAAGAAAAACATAAAACTTTAATAAAATAAAGTTTAACGAAGAAATGGGAAAAGGGGAAGGGTTAGGCTATAGAGGACCTTTCTTTCATTTAGCCATAGATTTCAATCCAGGAATCAGTTTTGAGAGTGCAATATACTGTTGGAAAGCTCTTTCCAGGATCTTTCTGATGGACCTACTTAGAACATGATTCTAGACTAAAAATGTTGTGGAAAAATTCTCTGAAGAGCAGGGTGGTGACTTTGTGGAGATAGCAGCTTCTGAAGTGTGACTTATTACATATGATGACATAAAATTACATAATAGATGATAATAAAAGCAAAGTAGCATGTTTTCACCTCAAAAAATGGTTTTGAGGTGCAAATTACATCAATTTGAATAAAACATTTCTTTGATCTTCCCAAATGCTATGACTTTGAGTTTATTCGACCTCCTCATGACCTTGCTGATATTTATTGACACTTGACTCATTAATTTGACCATGATGAAATCCTAGAACCTAATGAGACCCATCCTATGACCTACTAACATAACTCACAGAGTGAAAGTGACTCACGACTAAAGACAATAGAGAGGATAATCAACAAGTTTCACATGAGGGAAAACTGATGTAAGAGCCACTACCATCAATGAATCCATGACTTAATGGAATGGTGAAAATTTATGGTATGCGACTCCTAATATGCAAATGCAAAGAGAAATTTTGATCACTGATGGCAGTATGACCAGACTGACACTAACACTGAGAATTAAATATCAGTTAAATAACATACTACAATAAGGCTCCCCTTATTGATTAATTTCCCACAGAACTGAAATTGTACTTCATTCATGGCTATCTTAGACTGTGATCAGAACTCCTGCACTTACCCATATTTTCTATTTTATATTTCTATTGTGTGAAATAAATCTCAAACATGGTTGTTTTGCAGTCAAATTTTGACTCATTTTCATGCTCAGAGCCATTAAATACTTAATGAGATTTCGATTCATCCATGCTTACATAATTAACTTATGGTGAATAGCCAAATTGGCGTATCTGTCAAATATGGCACACAAAACCTCAGATATGCCAACTTTTTCAAACTCCAACTATAGCCACAATAAATTATGGCACAAATTTCAATTAAGGCGGAACCCTCCTAAAGTAGTGGTTAACCCATTCATCCAAAGACCAAAATATTTCCATCAACACTATTTCCAAATACAACTCTATGACCCTTTTTTATTAGATCCCCTCTCATGTTGGTTCTTATCCTATTTTCCACCACGAGACCGCTTCCTATGGTTGTTGGCTAAGCCTATAGGCACTAGGCCCCTTCTTAAGCCCTTCGCGGGACAAATTCCTTTGTTAATGGTCTTGCGCCATTGGTCTCATTTCTACGCAAAATGACTAAGGCCTGGTGCTAAGGCCTGAGCTCCAAATCTAAATTCTTGTATCCAAAAACTTCTTTAAACTACACAAAGAACTTCTTTCAGGTTCCTCTTAGCGAGTTTAGCTATCCCTTGGCTTCGCTCGACGTTATCATTGGCCAATCAAAGGCCCTGCTGGGATGGGTTTTCTAATTTATGTGTCCCGGCTCTATCCTCCTAACCAAAAAAATTTGTGCCCATTTATAAACTTTTGGGTTGAGCCTTTTAGGCTTACGCATCCTATGTCGTCCACCCAACACTTTTTTCTTTGGCCAGTTCTCTGACATGTGTTATTTTTTACAACAAGAGTCAAATTCCACTTTGGAAAAATCAAATGGTTAGGATTATGATTTCATTATATTCCTCTTTTAGAGAGGACCAAAATCAACCTATAGATCACCCCAATTGGTTACGCAGAAGTTAATTTATGAATTATTTTATTATTTTTATGGGTCAGCCTCACCACATGTGGATGCAGTCAAAGCCCCAAGTGGTCCTCACAAAGTTATAAATAGAAACAACCCCAATATCATTTTCACACATTCTCCCATGATATTTTCTTTTTTCTCTCTGGGAATTTTTTCGTATTTTTTTGTCTTGGCTCACACAAGTTCATTAGGAGAATCTCGCACAAGGGTTTTAGGTTAAATACAAAAGGCTTGCATAGATATGGGTCTTCTAAGCCTGAGTTGCGGGCACAACAATGCAGTTCTCGAGATAGAGTCGCGAGAAGGTCATGTTAAGGTCACGACTAAGCTGGCATAATTGTAGGAAAATATTTTTTGGGGCGCGGCTAGGGACCTAGGTTGATCAGGACCTCAGTCGCGGGTACAAAGCATACAGGTCGTGGCTAAGGGAACTTCAAACATGGGCTGAGAGTGTTAAGGCCGCAACTAATATATTTTCTAGGAAGATCTCAGTTGGGTCATAGTCAATTTCTTGCGAAATGTCTTCATTCATCCATCGCTCAGTCATAATCACCTTAGAAAAGTCTTCGACAACATCCTGAGTTCAAATCTAGGACTTAACAGCTGAGATCACTTGGTTTTGGTGATACATTGGATCCGTGATTTTGATGTTGTGTATTACAGATCTATAGATATGATCTATTTTTTTCCGCTACATATATGTATTTTTCTCATTATACTCTCTCTGGAAAACATTTTAGGATTATATATTGAAGAAGGATATTTTAAAGGGTTTCCCCCACTATGGGGTTTTTCTCTAGTGTTGGAACAATCTGCTGTCTCTTATGGTTCTGCTATTATCTTCTTTGTCACTGCATGCACTATTCTATATTTAGTTACAGTTTATGAGTATTTATACTGCTAATAATTTGATACTTTGTTAATGAAAAAGTAATTTTGGCTAAATTAATTGATACAACATAGAGAAATATGAAAAATTAACGTGGTATCAGAGCTAAGGTGAAGGAAAATCCCAAGAGAAGACAAGCAGTGAAGCCCTGATTATCAAAAAGAAGATCTTAAAGCCAAGGTCAAGATGTCTTCGTCTACCTTCAAGGAGCAAGAGAAATTTGGTGATGCATATAAATTTGCTACATTGAAAGTCAGATTTGGGATCATAGCTAAAAACAACGATGTGCTAGAATACATTCAAGGAAGGATGCTCGAGCCTCCAGAAAATTCCTTTGCTTCTGTCAAGAAAATATATAAGAAAGGTGAGTCCAAAGCAAAGAAAATCATAGCTGATTGTTTACAAGATCATTTACTTGCATATGTTGGGAATTTAAGAAATTCTAAATACATGGATGACAAGATATCTGACATGTCTGAAGTCAACAATTTAAATGAGATCATCACATTGAAATATCAACTCAAGGAAATAAAGATGAACAAAGGTGAAACTGTTCATTCATACATTATGAGGATCTCTCATCTTAGAGATCAACTACAGAGGGTTGGAGATAATTTTCCTGAAAAAGAGTTTTTTTTCATGAATCTTAGAGGTCTCCCTTATATTTGGGAGACATTCGTTACTAAAATCAGCAACAACAATTTTCTTCAGTAATTTGATGAGATTGTTGGAAATCTTACTCTAGAAGAATCGACAGCGATAGCAAGAGGGAGGATTTGAAAGAAAGAAGAGGGAGAGCATGCTTCATATGTTGCCCATAACAAAAGGAAGAGATCAAAATGAGTCTCTTCAAGAAGACCTCCTCCTCAAAACTCGAAAGAAATGAATTGAAAAATAATTATCTCATATCGAATGCTACAACTGCCACAATAAAGGTCACTATGCTCGTGATTGTCTCGAGAAGATAAAGAGGGCATGATACAACACAAGAATAAACAATAATGATAAAAGAAGAAGAGACAATCAAAGGTACAACTGCGATAGAAAATGTGAAAGGAGAAGAGATTCTTCAAGCGACCGTGAAGAAGAATATCATTCTCAAAATAAGTCAAGGGCTCCCAGGTATGAAATTAATACTCTGAATAAATCTGAATATATTCTCATTTTTTCACTTACTAGTTCTTCTCCACTGGATTCATGGGATAGTTGGCTGGATGACAGCAGGGCCACTCATCACTTCTTTGGATACAAAGAAGTAATCTCTAATAGGTGGAGAGGGAAACCAATTTGAAAATCATTCTTGCAAATAACTCCACTCATCCCATAAAATAATTTGGATCTGTTAAGTTTCAGTTGAAATATGGGGAATCAGTATTGCTCCATGATGTTATGTATGTACTAGGTCTAATGAAGAATTTGATTTCTATAAATGATTTATAAGATAAATGGATGAGGGTTTCATTCATCAATGGAAAGGTATTATCTTGGCCTGTTGATTCATATATGAAAGATGCCTTCACATTAGGTATGAGATATGAGGGACTCTGCAAAGTCACAGGAAGGCCACTTCATAACACCAGTCATCTTAGTGAATTATGGCACCGCAGGCTGGCACATCTACACTGTGATGCTCTTCTGTAATTGAAGAGACTAGTATCAAGTATTCCCAATGTTCAAGCTTAACATGACGAAGTTTTTCTAGGTTGTGTAAGTGGAAAGAAAACAAGGGGACAATTCTACTCCAGTAAGAACAAAGCAATTGACATCCTCCATATCATTCATATATATATATATATATATGTGGTATTATTCCTATGTATTATATTTGTGGTAATCTCTACTACATCACCTTCATTGATGATTTATCAAGAAATACATAGTTGTACTACCTCAAGCACAAGGATGAATCCTTTGAAAAATTACAGGAATTTAAAGCCTTCGTTGAAAATAATTAAATGAAAAGAATCAAAGTTTTTAGGTCTAAAAATGGAGGAGAATACATCTCAAAATAATTCATAGCATTCTGCAAGAAAGAAGATATCAAGAAGGAAACTACTGTGCCTTATAAACCTAAACAAAATGGCCTAGATGAAAGAAATAATCAGTTGATATTGGAAGCTACTCGTGCCATGCTTTGTGATCAGAAGACACCAAATTTTCTATGGGTTGAAGCCACACATGTTGTTGTATATTTCCAAAACTATGTGCCTCATCAAGCATTGAGAAACAAGACTCCATAATAATTTTTTTCAGGTAACAAACTTGACATTAGTCATCTTCATATATTTGGATGTCTTGAATTCTTTCATGTGCCGAAAGACAAAAGAAACAAGTTGGAAGCTATACGTAGAAAAGGTTTGTTTATGGCTTACTGTTAGAAATCTAAGGCATACAAAATATACATTCCTGGTCAAAGGAAGTTTGAAATTAGAAGGGACGTAACTTTCAAGGAAAATGCAACACTTTGTAAAGTAAGAGACCTTCCTCTGCCTCCCAAGGAAGATAATGATGACAAGGAAATTCTAGATGGTCCTTCTAGGATTGAGTCAAATGATATTGATATTCCCATGTAGCCTATGGATCCTTTATATCCACCTCCCAGTGATCCTCCTACAAGGAAGAGACCTCTTTGTCTTCGTGACACTCTACAAGATAGTGAAATAAGTATTCCCATTCGTCGATCCTTCGGAGAAAGGAAAGAACATTGCAGGTATCAGGGATATCTAGCTTCTATGAGCACTATGATTCAAGTTGAACCAGCCTCATTTGAAGAAGAAGTAAAAGAAAAAGTTTTAAAGGATGTTATGGCCAAGGACTAAGAATCTATTGTGAAAAATGATGTATGAAATGTTGTGCTGAGACCACATGGGAAGCAAGGAAAATTTTAAGGATGGAAGTTTATATTAAAGTTTAGAAACCTTGGCAAATCTTACTAGACCCTAATATTGAAATTGTAAATTTTTTGGTGATATTTTTGGAGAAATATTTATATTTCCAATGATTTTATATTAGTCGATATAATATTTTGGTGATTTTTAAGGTAAAACAATCGGGTACTATAAAATTTGGGAAAATCATTTTTGAAAAAAATGGAAATTTGCGAATCCTTTTTCTGGAAAAAGCATGGAAAATTAGCCCACCTGCTAATATTAGCCCCTAAAATTTTCCCTGAAGTTTTTTGTGACATCGAAATGGTTATTTAAGATCAAACATGGAATCAATGGAAAATTTGAGAAATAAAAAGCGAGGTTCGTAGCTCAAGGTTTCTCTCTGAATGAGGGAGGAGACTAAAATGACATATTTTCTCATGTCGCTCGATATACAACTATTCGTTCAATAGTTTCCCTTGTTTCTATTCAAGGTTGGACCCTTAAAAAAATGGATGTAAATGCCACTTTATTCGATGGTATGTTATTGGAAGAAGTGTATGTTGAACAACCACATGGATTTTAAGGGGAAGATCGTAGAACACATGTTTGCAGGTTGAAGAAATCATTGTATGGATTGAAGCAAGCTCCCCAAGCTTGGTATGCTCACATTGACATCTATCTAATGACATTAGGTTTCACAAGAATTAATGGTGATCCCAACCTATATTTTAAGGTTTTCCAAGGTATGCCACTGATTTTGGTTCTATATGTTAACAATCTATCCACAACGGGAAGTGAACCGTTGATGATCGAATATAAGAGGGAGTTAGCCTCTGAATTCGAGATGAAAGACCTCGGTCTCAGGCACTAATTTTTGGGCCTTGAGGTGTGGAAAAGGGCTGGCTATACCTTTCTCTCATAGGTGAGGCATGTAGTAAAGTTTTTGGAAATTTTTGGTAATACTAAGTGCAAATCCATGATTACTTGGATGGAGATGAATTTCAAGAAGTTGTGTGGAAAAGCAGCAGCACCTGATATTGAAAATCTATCTGAGTACAGAAAGCTAATTCAGGTTATGATATTCCTCATAAACACCCATCCAAATATATTTTATGTATTTAACACATTGATTCAGTTCATGACTGAGCCCCTTAATGCACATTGGATTGCGAAAAATCATGTATTGAGATACTTACATGGATCGATCACACTTGCTTTGAGATATTCTGCTGGAGATATCCAATTTCATGGATACATTGATGTTGACTGGGTAGTTAATTTCATCGACAGAAAGAGTACATATGGATTTTGTTTCATTCTTGGTTCTTCCATGATACCCTAAACGAGCAGGAATTAAAATTCAACAGCTTTGAGCACCGCAGTAGCAGAATACATTGTTGCTAGCACAACTAGTTGTGAAGTTGTGTGGTTAAGGAAGCTCTTTGGTGAGCTCTTTGGTCAAGTATTAGATACCACAGTGATATACTATGATAAAAATATCGATATCCATTTGGCATAAAATCCTGCATTTCATGACAAGTCTAACCATATCAAGATTCGATATCACTTTATCCGTGACATAGTGCAGAGAGGATTTGTCAGAATGCACAACATATCAACTGACGAGCAGATATAAGATATTATCACCAAGGAAATACTAAAAGGAAAGTTCTTGGTATTCATATAATAGCTTGGAATGATGGAAGTATCCCCTCCGGATAAGGGGCAACACTGATCGGGGACACTAAGCAAGCCCTTCCTACCCTGCTTGAGCTCTCGGGGCGAGGAATTGAGATAAATGGCTCTTGGGGTTGAGGGATCTCTGGAAAATATGGCACTTGTCTATCTGTTACCTAGGGTTGAGATGTTCCTCCCCTATATTCATAGGGTCATATATATTTCTCCCCTATCTCGTATATGAATAGTATACCCCAGTTGGCATCATACCCTCAAGCAAGGCTTAATGGGAATACCACTCCTTGTTTGGCTAAGGAGTTGAGAGTGTATTCGGGGTGTACAACCCAAGTCGATTATGATGCAGTTGTTATACCACATGATTGATGAGATTCATTGATGGGAATATTGGTATGTAACATGATTGGGTTGATATTTACTCCCCTTTTGCGATTTTGGGTTGAGAATGGACTCCCCAATGAGATTCTAGGGTCGAAGATGTGCTCCCCTGTATGATGTATTATCTTGTTGCTAAGTACGTGTGGAATAATTTTCTCCCCAATTCTTCTTCTTCTAGATTCGATAAATTTTTAGCAAATGGATTTGAGCAATGATGACACAATGATGTAAATATCTATAAGAAGATATTACCAAGTGGAATTATTCCTAGTTGAGAGGGAGAGTTAATTTTTTCAACTAGAGTCAAATTCCACTTTGGACAACTCAGATGGGTAGGATTATAATTTCATTAGATTCCTCCTTTAAGGAGGACCAAAATCGACCTATATATTTCCCCAATCAGTTAAGAAAAATTTAAGTTATGACTTATTTTATTATTTTTATGGTTCCGCCTCAACACATGTGGATTCAGTTAAAGCCCCAAGCGGTCCCTCACAAAGTTATAAATAGAATATACCCCAATATCACTTGCACACATTTTCTCATGATATTTTATTTTCTCTCTCTTGGTATTGGTTTGTTTTTTTTGTCTTGGCTCGCACAAGTTCGTGAGGAGAAGCTCATGCAAGGTTTCGAGATTAAAGACAAGAGGCTCGCATAGATCTGGGTCTTTTGAGCCTGAGCCATGGGTACAGTACTGTAGTTCTTGGGCCAGAGCCACGGGAAGTTCATGTTAAGGTAGTGGCTGAGCTAGTATAGCCGCAGGCAGACCGTGTTCATGGCACGATTATGATTCTAGGATGATCAAGACCTCAGTCGCAAGCATAGAGTGTCCAGGTCATGGCTATGTGAGCTTTAGCCATGGGCTGAGAGTGTTAAGGTCATGGATAAGATATTTTTTAGGCATATCTTAGATGGGTCATAGTTATTTTCTTGCACAGTGTCTTCATTCATCCATCGTTCAGTCACAGTTGCTTCAGAACAGTCTTCAAAAATATCTTGGATTCAAATCTAGAACTTGACATTGGAGATCACTTGGTTTTAGTGATACATCAGATCTGTGGTTTTGATGTTGTAGATCTGCAGATCTATAGATATGATATATTTGTTTTCGCTGCATATATGTATTAGGCTCATTTTACTCTCTTCTAAAAACGTTTTATGACGATCTATTGAAGAAGAATATTTGAAAGGGTTTCCCCCACAATGGGTTTTTTCCCTGCTCTTGGACCAATCTGTTATCTCTTATGGAAGTTCTATTTTCTTCTTTTTCACTACATGCATTTTTCTATCTTCTGTTATAGCTTATGATTATTTATATGGATAATATTTGGATGCATTGTTAATGAAAAATTAAATTGGGCTAAAGTAATTGATACAACATAGAAAAATATGAAAAATTAAAATGGTATCAGAGCTAAGGTGAAGGACAACCCCAAGAGAAGAAAATAAGTGAATCCCTCATTATGAGAAATCATATATACAAGCCAAGGTCAAGATGTCTTCCTCTACCTTCTAGGAGCACTAGAAATTGGGTGATGCATCTAAATTTGCTACATGGAAATTCATATTTGAGATCATAGCTGACAACAACGATGTGCTGGAATACATTCAAGGAAGGATTCTTGAGCCTCTAGAAAATGCCTCTGCTTCCGTCAAGGAAAAATATAAGAAAGGTGAGTCCAAAGAAAATAAAATCATAGTTGATGTTTAACAAGATCATTTACTTACATATGTTGGGAATTTAAGAAAGTCTAAGGACATGTATGACACGATATCCAACATGTATGAATTCAAAAAGGTAAATGTGATCAAAACATTGAAAGATCAACTTAAGGAAATGAAGATGAAGAAAGGTGAAATTTTCTAGTCATACATAGTGATGATCTCTCATATTAGAGATCAACTATAGAGGGTTGGAGAGGATGTTCTTGATAGAGAGTTGGTTGTTGTGACTTTTATAGGTCTCCATTATATTTTGGAAACGCTCATTACTACAATCAACAACAACAACGTTATTCTGTCATGAGATCAGATTGTTTGAAATCGTACTTAAGAAGAATCGAGAATGATAGAAAGAGGGAGGATTCAAAAGCATGAAGAAGGAGATACTACTACATATGTCATCGATAACAAAAGGAAGAGGTCAAAAGGAGGCCCTTCAAGAAGACTTCCTCCTCAAAGCTCAAAAGGAAGGAATGACAGGTCACTATATCATATCGAATGCTACAACTACCATAAGAAAGGTCACTATGCTCGTGATTGTCCCAAGAAGAGAAACAGACCACAATACAACATTAGAAGAAACACCAATGATAAAAGAAGAAGATACAATCAAAGTGAAAACCGCGATAGAAAATATGAAAGGAGAATATATTCTACAAGTGACTGTGAAGAGGAAAATAATTCTCAAAATAATTCAAGGGCTCCTAGGTATGGAAATAATACTGTGAATAAATTTGAATATATTCTCATTTCTGCACTTACTAGTTCTTCTCCACTAGATTCGTGGGATAGTTGGTTGGTTGAGAGCAGGGCCACTCATCACTGATAAAAGAACAATTCTTTCTGAATCCTGTAGAGAGGAGTCCTGTAAAAGGATTTGGATCTGTTAAGTTTTATTTGAACTCTATGGAATCAGTATTACTACATGATGTTATTTATGTGCCAGGTCTAATGAAGAATATTATTTCTATATTCGCTTTAGAAGATAAAAGGATGAGGGCTTCCTTCATCAATGGAAAGGTATTATCTTTTCCTATTGATTCACATATGAAATATGCATTCATATTAGGTCTAAGATCTGATGGACTCTACAAAGTCACATGAAGGTCACTTCTAGCATTGGTTCATAACACCAATCATCTCAGTGAATTATGGCACAGCATGCTAGATCATATACACTATAATTCTCTTCCGAAATTGAAGATATTGGTATCAGGTATTCCCCAATGTTCAAGCTCATCATTATGGATTTTTTTGAGGTTGTGCAAGAGGAAATAAAACAATGGGACCATTCTCCTCCAGTAAGAACAAAAAAATCAACATTCTCCGTCTCATTCATTAAGATATATGTGGTCCAATGCATGTGCATTATATTGTTGGTAATCTCTACTACATCACATTCATTAACGATTTCTCAAGGAATACATGGTTGTACTTCCTCAAGCACAAGGATGAATCCTTTCAAGAATTCCAAGAATACAAATATTTGGTCGAAAATAAATGAGGGAAAAGAATCAAATTTTTCACATCTGAAAATGGAGGAGAATACATGTCAGATTAATTCATAGCATTCTACAAGAAAGAAGGGATTGTTGGATGGATAAGTTCTTCTTGCTGACAAGACAAACCTCCCAAGTGTCCTACGGATAGCTAGCAACAAACAGACAAACTAAAACTATTTTCTCTAGATAGTATTCGATTCAGAATTAGCTACAATAGGAATTTTGAAGACCTACCTATAGTCTAGCGTTGTTCGTAATGATCTTCTTTCCAGTTGCTTGAAAGAGTCGTCTTCAAAGATCTGCAATCACAAACATGGAAAAAATCAATAGCACCTACATAGTATAAACTAATTCACAAATCATATATCTATCAAGATGATTAAGGAATTCAAGAAACAAGCTAATTAATTAAATAACTCATTGACAAAACATGATAAAAAATTATACTTAATTAAAGAACTCATTGATAAAATGGGATTCATTCGTATTATCTTTGATGAAGAAAGAGCCTTACAACCGTGTCCGCCTTGATGTCATATAGGCCTTCCTGGGGTCCAGAATAGGCGTTTCCTTTACTCTGACAATATTTTCACTCTCTCAGCTAAAATAAACATGGGTTTGTAATCATTCCCACATAATGATCAGATAAGAGAGTCTGAGTCTATACAGCATTTCTCCTCAAAAATTATCAAAGTCTAACTCACTAACTAACTCTTGAAGCTGCACTATGGCTTCAATTTATAGGAAAAGAGAGGAGGTTATGGTTCCACATAAGAAGGGATAGAATGCTCTTTTGAAGGGATTGAGCTCCATAAATAAAGGGGTAGGCTCCCATAATGGAGGAATGAACATACATGATAGGAGCGAACCTTCGTCTGGATAATTGTTTCTAGAAGCTTCCAGATTTGACTGCTAGGCTTCTAAATGTTACTTTCTGCCTTCATTTTACCTTTTACAGGGGTCCGCATCCTTAATGAAGAAAAAGTGCATTTAGCTCTGCATGCTTTAGAACAAAAAGGTGCGGCACCGCAGACAATGTTAAGAGAAAGTGTGGTACAAGTGTTTTTAATATTTTTATGAGCTTTTCTCTTAATTTCAAGGCTTGATTTTAGGAACTTTGATGTTGTAGACTTCTAAGGGAGTACCAAAAAATCATGGTGACAAATTTCAGTGAAAAAAATCCCCCCCTAAAGTGCGAAGTCTGAGAGCATTCGAAGAGTGATGTGCTTTATCATTTCAAGGATTAGCCTGTGGACACCCCAGTTAGAACCCTGTAAAAAAATTCAATGCAAAACACACACACACACACACACACACACACACACACACACACACACATATATATATATATATATATATAATCACTGAGGTAGGCATTTCCATACTCAGATAAAAAACTAACTAAACTTGTTTTGATATAGAAATGATTTTAATATTACATCAATATTGTAGACATAGCATGGACACAGCCATCTATAATGAATATTCTACTACATAATGAATAATAAAACTCCTCGAAGCCTGGATGGTGGAAACTAGATCCAGGGTCTTGATTTCTGCTTCCCAAACTAGTACAGTTCTATCCATGCGATTAAATGTGTTGAAGTCGAACATTGTAGAACCCACTTGATTACCAACCAATGATGTGAACTGTTAAAAAGTGTGACAGAAACCACCAATAATGACAATGGCTCTCAAAGTACTCAGTACAATCCATGAAATGTGAATAAGTGATATGAAGTCGAACATTTCACGGAATCGTTCGATCGAAGGTCAATGATGCAGCTTGTCGTCAAAGGCAAGAAACCTTCCATTAAGGCATGCATATTCCAAGGTACTGATGGATTCTAGATCAAATTCCTAGATGATGAGCTGTCATTGATAGAAAGTGATCCGTCGTAAGCAAGCTCACGACATGAAACCATAGATCAAGTTTTGAAGAAATTTTTGCAAGGACTGACTCAGGGATGGTCAACGCAAATGGAGACAATTTTTTGCAAATGAATGGTTTGTTTGACTGTCCTCTTGAACACATAACAAAATTGCATATGGTTTGGTAACAGTTTCCCTAAGCTAATACCCAGGAACCGGCTGAAGACTTTCAATGTGGTTTGATTAACTGATAGGCAAAGGATTTCCCAACCCAGGTATAAGTGTGACAAAAAGTGTCGTGTTCAAGAGTGGTTTATTGCTTTTAAATCAAAGTGTAACAATTGAATTCATTTTCTCTCTTTTCCCCCACCATTTCTGGCAAGCACCTCTATATTTTTGACAAGCTTGAGGAGGATAACATTTTCTTGTTTATAAGCTCATCCTTCGGATGAGTCCAACTTAGTTTAAAATTGAACCCTAAGAAGGAGTGGTCGATTCCTGTTTGTAATCGACAAGTCCTTTACTGTTAAATTTTAACGAGTCTAGTATAGGAGAAACTCGATGTTTTTCATTTTTAGGGATTCAGAAGAAAAAACTTAAGAAAACTCCATGGGTGTACTTTTTCGTAATTTTAGTCTCTCAGGCCCAAAAAAGGATAAAATAATGCGGGAGAGAACTCTATTGACCATGATTAGTCAATGTATACCTATTTCGTAAATAGTCCATTTCAGTCCGGAAAAGGGGTAAAATTATACTGAAGGGATGACTGTTCATTTCCTTTAATGAGTTTGAATAGTCAAGTACTCAACAATATTTTCATATTTATGGAGTCTGAAAAGGGCTAAAAAGAGAACTCAGTATTTCACTTTTTCGTAAGTTTTAATGAGTTTGAAAAAGGGATAAAAATGTACTCAGTAGTTTCTATTTTTCTGTAAGTTTTAACGAGTTCGAAAAAGTGATAAAAATGTACTCATATGGTCAAATTAAAATTTAATTTGCGAGCAAGAAAAGACGGAAAGAGCTCGACATTTTCATGTGTTTTACAAAAATTAAAGATAGCAAAATAATCTCGGGATTTTCATGAGTTTAACGAGTCTTGAAAATAATAATAAAAATCGACTCAAGATAGGTTTCATTTTTACAAAAGCTTGAAACAGAGAAAAACTATGCTTCAGATAGGTTTGAATGCCCCCCAAGCGTAAATTGCTAGAGCACATGCCCCCCAAGCTTCATTGCATTCAGCTATGCAAACTACTAGGTACTAATAGCTGGATGGAATGAAGGTTCATTTACGAGATCAAATGAAAGACTCAAATTTAATAGGACAGGATTTGTTTCATTTTTTAACAAGGTTGACACGGGAAAAGAACCATCCTCATGGTGACCTGTTTCATTTTTTAACAAGGTTGACACAGTAAAAGGAACTATCCTCATAAACTAGTATTTCTAATCTACCTACATAACCTACTGATTCATTTTTTAATGAGTTTGACACAGGAAAAGAACTGTCCTCATGGGTCTGTTTCATTTTTTAACGAGGTTGACACAATAAAAGAACTGTCCTCATATCTACTCTCTACAATCTACCTACATAACCTATTGATTCATTTTTTAATGAGTTTGACACAGGAAAAGAATTTTCCTCATACCTGATTCATTTTCAGTGAGGTTGACTCAGGAAAAGAATTGTCCTCATATCTGATTCATTTTTTAACGAGGCTAACTCAGTAATAGGAACTATCCTCTGACTAACTAATTCATTTTTTATCGAGGTTGACACAATAAAAGGAACTTTCCTCTTAGGTATGTTTCATTTTTTAACGAGGTTGACATAGTAAAAGGAACTATCCTCGTATCTCTGTTTCATTTTTTAGCGAGGCTGACACAGTAAAAGGAACTATCCTCATTAGAATTTTTCATGGCTTCCAACTGGAAGAAAGACATGTTAAGGGACACTCCTCGATCATGGCTTCCAAAAGGTATTCATCAGATGGAAGAACAATTCTTTGGAAGGAACACATGTCAAGGGACTCAAAAGGGATAGGAACATCGCGTTCAAATAATCCCATAGAGTTTTCCATGTCAATTACCAGATCTAAGTCAAAGGAAGTCGAGCAAACAATGAGAGGCTCGCTTGCATCAGTAACTGAAAACATGGGACTGGTTGCCACATAATTAACCCATGGTGGGGTAGATACCACTTTAGTAGAAGGAACTTTTAGGGGTGTCCGATTATTGGTAGTCGAATCAAGACTAGCGAATGAAAGTTGGTCTACAGTCACAATGTTTCCATTGTGAGGGAAAGACATCACACAAAGACTATCGATATGATAGCTTTCATTGCATAGACATAGTCTCGCCCAAGGAGTAAATCGAAATCCAAGGGGCCTCGAACTACCATAAGATCAATACAGACAGTTTTACCTTCCAAAGTAATAGAAAAATTAGGTAGGATCCTTAAAGGTTCACTAATGGTTCTATTAAAAGCTTTCAAATTCTGTGTAAAAGGCACAAGCTGAGGGGAACCCAAAGCTTTCCAAGTAATTGAGGATAAAATACTAACAGAAGCACCTTCATCTACATGTGTGCGACGCACATTCTTACGACAAGCCTGCACAATTATTTGGAAAGGGATGGAAGAAGGAAGACGAGGTTCTGTTAGTCTATTCCAATCAAAGTAAAATACCTTGGTACTTAGAGGGGGTTCTATAGAAACAGGTGAAATGCCCCCTAGCATAGAAGAATCTGATGTAACAAGAAGAAATGGAGTGGTATGAAGTTCACTCTCTTCAGGGAGAGTGGGATTGACTGAATGTGAAATCGAATCAACCACTTGATCAACTAATGGATCATCAACCTGATTGATATGAGTTTCCTCTTCAATGGAATAGTGTGATCGAATGTACTTGGACTTATATCAATCCCTCCATCAGTTGAGCGTAGGTTGGGAGAAAGTTGACGGTAACCAGTTGGAAGTTCTTGCTATGGAACAGTAAGGTTTTCCAACAATTTTGAGGCTTCATCCATGTGAGGGAAAATGTGAGTTTGATAACTCCCTTTGCATAACTTACAAGGAAACCTAACTTTACCCTTTTTCCTAGGAACCTGAATACCATTGGTTGATGGATCAATGGTAAGTTGACAAGATTTTTCTGACCATACTTCCAAGACCTTTGGAATACCAGGACAATTGATAAGGAAGTGGTCACCCTTACAAAGCTTACAAGGGTATTTGGGTCTACGATGCATGGAGGTTTCTTCAACACTACTAACACTTGCAGTCATGGTTGACTGGTTGACTTCTTTCTTATTTTTCTTCTTCTTCTTCTTCCCTTTCTTCTTCTTCTTAGCCACCTGGTTACTAGCATCAAGGCTTTTACCAAGCAAAGAGGAAGAAATGGAGGAAGAAATATTGGGTGAAGAAGGTAAAGGGTCAACATGAGGTTGGTGATGTTGAGATGGTGAACTCTGTTGAGGTGAAGCATCCGGTTGAGGTGGAACAATTGGAGTATTCGGGGCCAACGAAGATGAAAATAACCATATCGGTAAACCTATTGTAAATCCAGGTAATGACAATGTAGCCATCTAAGGAGGACCAACATTTCCAAAGAAAGGAAAATTACTAGGATTCTCAGTAAGAGGGGTTCCTTGGTTGGTAAATTCCGGAACAATTTCCATTATATTCAACTTCAGTGAATTTTATTAACAATTTAAAAATAAAATTCACAATTCACAATTCACACCTATGGTCTCTAAAAATTAAAAACAAACAAATTAACACACGCTATCAAATCTAGGAGTCAAACCACACACAAACAGTAGATTTACACACTAAAGACACTGGTTGGTGATGAAATCCAACATCGTAGAATTTTAATACAGAAATGGCGGTTGGAAAAGTTACCCTGACAACCTGCTTAACGAAACAAACCGGTGCAAGTTTCTCCACTTAAACCATCTTGAGTGAATATAACCCTCCAGAGAGTCCAAGTGAGTCTAGCCAATGTCTGCTCTAGGTACAGTGGGATCTTCCCTCCACCGTCACCTTGGGAAATAATCCTAAAGTTTATGGCCACTAAGGTCACCAACAGGAACAAATATACCTGGGGGAATAGTCTACGATCCGATACACATGCAAGGGTAGAGTAACAAAGCTCAATCCCCTTGAAGGATCCTTGACATAATCCAAGGTTTATAGACAAGTGACCCCAGGCTCCTTGAAAATGGTCAATCTGAGGTTTACCATTATTAATACATGTGCAGATATGATCTCGTGCTTGTCTCCTTTAAGAGGAGCTTCCCAGAGCATACAAGCGACCATTGGATTTTTCCTACCATAAGATCGACTACTTGTTTGTTTTAATTGTCTTGGAGAGTTAATTACTCCCTACTCCAAGACACTAGCCTAAGCTATATTGGTGAAAAGAGCCCTAAAAATGTAAAAATTACTAGATGAATTTTATTAAGAATTGTGTTATTTAGGCTGTTATTACTCAATGGGTAAATGAATATGAAACCAATGGTGTTATGAACCGACCCAAAACTGAATGCAATCGAATATGATAATGTAATATTTTCAATTCAATGAATCCTAAATAAAGTAAGGAGAGAGTTTCCATTTACTTCCAACAATGCAAAAATTGATCAATAAGAGAAAATATAACAAATTCTCTAATGCAATAATTTCATCAAGAAAAAATAATGCTAATAAATTCCATTTTTTATTTTTGTGCTTTTAAAACAAGCATAAAAACATGTACATTCAAATTAAAGAAATCTAATCTAAATCTACGATTGATTTTTTCAAAATGTAAACTATGCAATTGTAATCTATGCACAATTCACTTGAAAAGTATGCAATTGTAATCTATGCACATTTTTCATTCATATTCTGAATATGAGAATTAAAATTATGCAAATGTGATCTATGCAAAAGAATTCTAAAACAAAATATGATTCTAATGTAATCTAAAGAACCAATCAAGTGTAATTAAAGAAAATTGGGGGAGAGTTCCAAAGATCAAAAAATAAAAACACTCAAAGGCTATTAACACTCAGACACAATTTGCAAAAACAAAAGCAAAAAGATGCAAAATTGTTAAGAGATTGAGACAAACCTTGAAGTAATGACCAAAGAAAATCAAATTAAGAATTTCTCAAAAAGAATATTCAAAACACCCAATTAACTTAATGGAGACTGATAAGATTGTAAGAGTTGCTAAAAAGAAATTCACACAAGGCTTTCGGACAGAAAATACAAGTCTGGGTATACACTGAGAATCTAACAAACTGATCCAGAAAAGAGAATTTCAAGGTTTTCTAAAAATTTTCACAGAGTCCACAGGTTTCAGTGTAAACAGGTGCGGTCCCGCATTGTTTATACAATAAAAGGGCGAAGATGCCTGCACTGTTTCTAAAATAAAAGTGCGGATACCAGAAAACTAAAAGAAAAATTAAAAAAAATTCTAAAGCACTTGTTAGGGATTCTACAGGGATAAACTACCCAAGCCAATATAAACCAATCAAAATTAGAAAAAATAAATTCACAAGTCAAAAATAAAAGAAAACGAATTTCAAGATCCAATCCCCAGTGGAGTCACCATTTTGTTGGACGGATAAGTCGTTTTTGCTGACAAGACAGACCTCCCAAGTGTCCTACGGAAAACTAGCAACAAACAGACAAACAAAAATATTTTCTCTAGATAATATTTGATTCAGAATTAGCTACAATAGGAGTTTTGAAGACCTACCAGTAGTCCAGCGCTATTCGTAATGATCTTCTTTCCAGTTGCTTGAAAGAGTCATCTTCAAAGATCTGCAATCACAAACATGGAAAAAATCAATAGCACCTACATAGTATAAACTAATTCACGAATCATATATCTATCAAGATGATCAAGGAATTCAAGAAACAAGCTAATTAATTAAATAAATCATTGACAAAACATGATAAACAAGCTACTTAATTAAAGAACTCATTGAGAAAACGAGATTCATTCGTATTATCTTTGATGAAGAAAGAGCCTTACAACCGTGTCCGCCTTGATTACGTACAGGCCTTCCTGGGGTCCGGAACAGGCGTTTCCTTTACTCTGACAAGATTTTCACTCTCTCAGCTAAAATACACATGGGTGTGTAATCATTCCCACATAATGATTAATTAAGAGAGTCTGAGTCTATACAACATTTCTCCTCAAAAATTCTCAAAGTCTAACTCAATAACTAACTCTTGAAGCTGCACTATGGCTTCAATTTATAGGAAAAGAGAGGAGGTTATGGTTCCACATAAGAAGGGATATAATTCTCTTTTGAAGGGATTGAGCTCCATAAATCAAGGGGTAGGCTCCCATAATGGCGGAATGAACATACATGATAGGAGCGAACCTTCGACTGGATAATTGTTTCTAGAAGCTTCCAGATTTGACTGTTGGGCTTCTAAATGTTACTTTCTGCCTTCATTTTACCTTTTACAGGGGTCCGCACCATTAATGAAGAAAAAGTGCATTTAGCTCTGCATGCTTTAGAACAAAAAGGGGTGGCACCACAGGCAATGTTAAGAGAAAGTGCGGTACAAGTGTTTTTAAGACTTTTATGAGCTTTTCTCTTAATTTCAAGGCTTGATTTTAGGAACTTTGATGTTGTAGACTTCTAAGGGAGTACTAAAATGTCATGGTGACAAATTTCAGTGTAACAGGGATCAAGAAGGAAAATATTGTACCTTATACACCTTATCAAAATGACTTAGCTGAAAGGAAGAACCAGTCGATATTGGAAGTTTCTCGTGCCATGATTCATGATCAAAAGGTACCAAAGTTTCTGTGGGCTGCAGCCACACATGTTGTTGTACATGTCCAAAACCGAGTACCTCATCAAGCATTGAGAAACAAGACTTTGGAAGAAATATTTTTAGGTAAAAAACCTAACAGTTGTCATCTTCGTATATTTCAATGTCTCGTATTCTTTCATGTGCCGAAAGACAAAATAAACAAGATGGAAGCTACAGGTAGAAAATGTATGTTTATAGGTTACTGTGAAAACTCTAAGGCACACATAATATACATTCATGGGCAAAGGAAGGTTGAAATTAGCAGGGACCAATATTTCGATGAAAATGCAACACTTTGTAAAGCAAGAGACCTTCCTTCGCCTCCCAAGGAAGATGATGACAACAAGGAAATTATATATGGTCCTTATATGCATGAGTCAAATCATATTGATATTCTCATGGAGCCTATGGATCCTTTAAATCCGAATCCCATTGATCCTCCTACAAGGAAGAGACCACTTTGGCTTCATAACACTCTATAGGACAGTTAAAGAAGTATTCCAATTCATCGATCCTTCATATAAACAAGGGAACCTTGCAGTTGTCAAGGATATCTAGCTTCTATGAGAACTATGATTCAAGATGAACCAGCCTCATTCGAAGGAGAAATTAAAGGACAAGTTTCAAAGGATGTTATGGCTGAGTAATATGAATCTATTGAAAAAAATGATGTATGTGATGTTGTGTCGAGACTGCATGGGAAGTTGTTGTCAATTTTAAATGCTTATTTAAGATCAAACATGGAATCCATGGCAGCATTGATAAATACCAAGTGAGGTTCATAGTTCGAGTTTTCTCTCATAAAGAGCGAGAAGATTATGATGACACATTTTCTCTTGTGGCTTGATACACAACTATTCGTTCGATAATTTCCCTTGTTGCAAGTCAAGCTTAGACCCTTCATCAAATGGATGTAAAGACCTCTTTCCTCCATGGTATGTTATAGGAAGAAGTGTATGTTGAATAGCCACAAGGATTTGAAGTGGAAGATCATAGAACACATGTTTGTTAGGTTGAAGAAAGCATTGTACAGATTGAAGCAAGCTCCCCGAGCTTGGAATGCTCGCATTGGAAACTATCTAATGAAATTGGGTTATACAAGAAGAAATGTTGATCCCAACCTATATTTTAAGGTTTTTCAAGGTATGCCACTGATTTTGGTTCTATATTTTGACGATCTATTCTTAATATTAATTTAACCGTTGATGATCAAATGTAAGAGGAAGTTAGCCTCTGAATTCGAGATGAAAGACCTCGGTCTCATGCACTACTTTTTGGGCCTTGAGATGTGGCAAAGGCTTGGTGAGATATTTATCTCATAGGGAAAGTATGTAGTAAATATACTAGAAAGGTTTGGTAGGACCGAGTGCAAATCTGTGACTACTCTGATGGAGATGGATTTCAAGAAGTTTTATGGAAAAGTTGGACCTAATATGGAAAATCCATCCAAGTACAGACAACTAATTGGAGCTCTGATTCTCCTCATGAGAACCTGTCCAGATATATGGTATGAAATTAACACATTGATTCAGTTCATGACTGATCCCCTTCATGTGCATTGGATTTCGGCCAAACATGTATTGAGATACATACATGGATCGATCAAACTTGGTCTGAGATATTTTGTTGGAGATATCTAACTTCATGGATACACTAATGATGACTAGGCAAGTAATGTCACTGAAAAAAAAGTACATATGGATGTTTCTTTAGTCTTGGTTCTGCCATGATATCCTGGATGATAAGGAAGCAAATGTTGGTAGCTTTGAGCACCAAAAAAGCAGAATACATTGTTTTTATCATGACTAGTTGTGAGGTTGTGTGGTTAAGGAAGCTCTTTGGTAAGCTCTTTGGTCAATTCTTAGATAACATAGTGATATACTATGATAACAAGAGAGAAATCCATTTGGAAGAAAATATTATATTTCATGACAAGTCCAAGCATATCAATATTAGATATCACTTTATCCGTGACATGGTACAGAGAGAAGATGTTACACTCGACCACATATCAACAGACGATTAGATAGAATATATTCTCACCTAGGAACTGCCAAAAGGAAAATTATTTGACTTCATAGAAAAACTTGGACCGATGGATGTAGCCCCTCCGAATAAGGGGCAACACTGATTGAGGACATTAAGAAATCTCTTCCTACCCTACTTGAGCTCTCGGGGTGAGGAATTGAGATAATGGGCTCCTAGGGTTGAGGGATCTCTTGACGTTATGTCAATTTGATATCTATTACCCAGGGTTGATATGTTTCTCCCCAATCTTCACAGGCTCTGAGACTTTTCTCCCATAAATGGTCAATGCATATTATACCTGAGTTGGCATCATAACCTTAAGAAAGGCTTGATGGTAATACCGCTCCTCATTTGGCCAATGATTTGAGAGTATACTTGGGGTGTAAAAACCAATTTGATTATGATGCAAGTGTTATACCACATGACTGATGAGATTCATTGACACGAATATTTCTAGGAAATAGGATTGCATTGAGATTTACTCCCCTTTTGTGATTCTAGGTTGAGAATGGACTCCTCGATGAGATTCCAGGGTTGGAGATGTGCTCCCTGTATGATGTATTATCTTGTTTCTAGGTATGGGTGGAAGATTATTCTCCCCAATTTTTCTTCTTATAGATTTGAGAAATTTCCATTACATGGAGTTGAGCCATGACAAAAACATGATGTAAACATCTACAAGCATATATTACCAAGTGGAATTCTTCCTAGTTGAGAGGGATTGTTAATTTTTGCAACTAGAGCAAAATTCCACTTCGGACAGCTCAGATGGTTAGGAGTATAACTTCATTAGATTTTTTGTAACCAATTTTAATTTTCATCTAAGAAGATGTTTAGGATAATTTTCTAAAAAAAATTGAATATTTGCAAAAACAAGTGAAGAATTATAAAGCTTGAATGCACTATGAATTATTTTATTTGGGATAAAAGTTGTTTTAAAAGGTTGTGATTATGATTAATGTGTTAATCACCATTTAGTGCAACATTTGTATTCTAGTGGGACCCTGGAATCATCATCAAAAATTAAAATCCGCACATGTCTAGAGGCAGAGATGGGTTAGGTTCCGGGGCCCACAAGATGGAGCAAACCCGACATCAGTAACTGCTTGACGTATAACGACAGAGGTTCCTCCTCAGAGACTTTTCAACATGCCCATGATCATAATATCTATAGCCTGTATTTTCTATAGGGGCACTCCCTCGACTATGAACCATACCATAGGTTACTCCCACGGTGACGCTAACAAGAGAGTTGTATTACATTAGCAAGAAATCCTAACTCCACATTAATTTTTCCACGTCATTCCTCCCTCCGCCACCTGTCAATCATGCATGTCATTCTGATTTGAAAATGGGTGTATAAATTGAAATGATTATGTGCAAGCACCTCCCACTCAATTAAACAAATAAAATATCTTGCTTATACATGATTTTGCAGAAATGAACACTTGAAACAGGTGTCTATTTTTTTAACTGTTTAAGTTCTTTAAGAACATTTTTTTTTGACGATATTAAGCATGTACAACAACCATAAACTGCAGAAAATAAGCATCAACACATAACAACAAATTTAATAAAGGAGTTCACTCGAATATTGTGGGCTATTTCTCCTTGAGCCTTTGTCAACTAACTTGGCTCTTTGGGATTATGATGTATAAATTATTTTACAAGTTACTAACTCAACTCCAATGGTTATTTGGACTGTACCATTGGGATTAGAATACCATCATACCGCTAGAATGGCTATCATCACTCTGAAGATAGAACTAGGCTTCCTTTGACTTAACCTCATATTTTGGTGCCCTTAAGCTTCCCTGAGTATCTCTTTGGCACAAAATCCATAGAATTCATGTTATTTCCATGAAACCTCACCTAAATTATCCAACATATATCAGACCTCCAAAATAGATTGATCATTTTCTCAAAATGAGCTCTGGCTCCCCAATCTAGGCCTCCGTCCACTGTTGGCCTTGGGCTGCCTGAAACTTCCCTATAACTTTTCGATCTTTAGAAGTATCCCAATGGCTTTGCAAATCCATTCAATTTATTATTTCTAAAATATTCATACTAGATTATTTACTTGCATAAATTAGCCCCTGGCTGCTCCGGTTTCGCCTCCAACACCTAGTGGCACCCCTTGGCTCTAGGGTCACTGAAAACTTCCATGAAGCATCTCAGCATTTAAAAGTCTTCAATAGATTCTAAAAATACTTCCATTAGATTCATAGGTCTCAAAATAGTCATAATAGACTACTAGTTTGCTGAGAATGGATACTGGCTGCTCTGGATATGCCTCATTCTCCTACTGGCACCTGGTGGTCCTGGTGACCCTTGGAACTTCTCTAAAGAAAATCAGCCTTTAGAAGTCCTCTAATGGCTCTAAAAACCTCACCATTAGTTCCATAATGTCTTAAAAATTCAAATTTGACTATTGGATTCCTCAATAAGGCCTCTAGCTGCCCTGGCTAGGCCTCATACTATTGCTGGTTCCTCGTGGCCCTAGTGGCCCCTAAAACTTCTTTGATGAAAAATATCACTTATAAGTTCTTTGATGGCTCTAAAACCCTCACCTATAAGTCTATAATGTCCAAGAAAGTTTAAATTGACTATTTAAACTCCAATAATGGTCGAATATGGCTCAAGATAGAGCCTAAACAAAATTTGTCCAGTGACCCCTAAATCAACTCTGCTAAAACTGGAAGACTTAAGTTAAACTCCAGTCAAAATAGGATTTTTTGCCAAAATGGCATGCTCCTATAGATTATCTACCAAATTTAACCATAGTAATAAATTGTGCGGTTTGGGTTCAGCACATGCCCCTAACCCCACGGTCTTCTAACCATGACCACTGATGGAAACTATGCACAAACTGTGGTTGCACGTTGTTTTGAATCTGTTGTTGAAGTCGAGTTAACTGCAACTATCGGTGCTAAAACCATGGAATTTGTGATAGCCTCTAAAATGCTGGTTGTCTCACAGGTTTACAGTTGGAGTTTAGCCCCTGAGCCATGGGAAATGGCCATATGGGGAGGGGATGGCCCCTCCGAACCCCCCAAATGCACATTCACCACGTGTTAAATATATGTCGAAAACCTTATGGTTAATAACCAAAGGTAGCCCGGATGGTAAGGCATTGTCATGCTACGTGGGAGGTCGTGTGATCGATCTTCTATCCCTCCACCAAAATTTTAAACAACCTCTCCTGGGCCACGTGGCGACCTTTGATTGGCTGAAACCATGCCACTTGTCAAAATTCAATTTGCCCGAGAGGAATTTTCTGGGGGATATTCTGAAGAATATTCCAAGAATATTCCTTGGAATACTCTTTTTCTGAATATTCAAATGCTCAGTCA
Source organism: Pinus albicaulis (assembly GCA_034641835.2). Classification (NCBI taxonomy): domain Eukaryota; kingdom Viridiplantae; phylum Streptophyta; class Pinopsida; order Pinales; family Pinaceae; genus Pinus; species Pinus albicaulis. The sequence continues at coordinate 249,407,927 of CM076583.1, read as the reverse complement.
AACCGTTTGAAAATTGCAGTTTACTAGACTTTTCAAATAATGAAAACTTCTTCGTACGGTGTCAGTTTTTTGAACCATTCACGGTGACGGAATCAAGAAGAAGATATCTATCCGGTCGCTCAGGTTTGACACTATTTTGAACACTTTGGAATTTGAGCTATCACTTAGGTCCTTGATCCAAATCTGATCAGTCCTCCCCATTGAGAATCTATTGGACCCAAAAATATTGATTACCTGATCTATTGAGTAGATGAGAGTACAACACCCTCACTTTTCCAGCATCCTTACACTTTGCCTTGCATGGCTTAATGTCTTTGAGCCCAACTCGAAGGTAGTCAACAATTTCCTTCCTGAATTCTCTTGTCCTCCTGTCAAGAACTCTAGCTTCCTTGAACTCATTCAGAAATTTATGGTGAGAAATTTTCAATTGAAGGTAGTTGAACATCATTTCCTTGATCATCGATCAAAAGTGGCTCAAACAAACATGAGATTACAATATAAATGCATACATGACTGAAATTTTCATATGTACAAATGAATGTATGTATTACTGAGTTAAGTCAAACCACTTCTTACTAAACCACTTCCATGGCGATTTTTGCTATTGAAAATCTTCTTCATGTGAAACATCGGTTCTCACATCAATGATGAAATATTTGGTTCCATTCGTGCCAGCCTTTTTATCCTCTTGCTTCATATGCTTGGGATGATTAGTTGGATGCAATGTCCAACATTAGGCAATTAAATGTCCCTTTTCTAGAAATGTGTGCAAGTCCTTTTCACCCTTTGAGCAAGTTGCCTTCGCTTCAACTATTTCCTGTATGCCTTCATCCTCTTCCAGCATTTTGAAACATCATGGTTACACATACCACAATAGGAACAACAACTCTTTCTTCCATTCATGCATGCAAATTTGTCATGCTTATCAAAAACATAATCAACTTGGCTATGGGAAGAATTACACCTCAAATGTTGCTTTGCACATCCATCTTTTTTACCTTCTTGAGGAGATGAACTTGTAGAGGTTCCAACTTTCTTTTAAAGACTAACATAAATGTTCATGTCTTGATAGCTATCATAAATCTCTTGCTCACCATAAGATTCAAGTATACAAACATCTTGCTGCAACATAGGCTTCAAACAATGGCATTCAACTTGAAAACAAACTTGACATGTTTGTGGTTTAGAACTTGGAACAAAAGTTCTTTTTGAAGTTGTCTCAAATGCCTTCATGGCTTTGGAGTTTTCGCCAAAATATTGTAGCCTAGACCAAACTTCTTAGGCCTCTCCTCAACCATAATAGGATCAATCATGCCTTGTGCATGTTTTCAAAGACCCTTTCCTTAATATCCCATTTTAAACATCCACTTGGACCCTATACCTCTGGTGTGCTTTTTGAATGAACCTACACATCTTTCTAAAGACGAATTTGAAGAAAAATTTGAGTGAATTACCTCTGCTTCACACATGTTCTTGGTTAAGGCCTCATGGGCTTGATGGAACTACCTCTCCATCTCATGCATTATTTGAAGAAGTCCTTCTTTCTCTTGCTTCCTAGCAACCAATTTCTCATGAAGTCTAGTGCTTTCTCTTCTATCTTCATACATAATTTGCACCATATCCTTCAAGATGTAGAAGTCTTGCTTCATCTCTTCATCGAAGAATCTTGTGAAAGAGGATTTTGAAATCTCACTTGATGAAGTTTTCATCTCTATGAGAATGAAAAAAATAACTTCAATCAGCAATTCACAAAGCTTCAAAAAAATTTGACAAAGCTTCTAAAAAAGATGGCTGCAGAGTCAAGCTTTTCTTCAAGCAGCCTTTTGAAAACAATCCCTTTTGTGCTTTAAGGGTTGCCTTGAGGTCCTTTGGGTAAGGATAATGCGTTCAAAATTCTTCCTTTTTTTCCTCTCCTGGACTTTGCTAGCAGTAGCTTCCCTTCACCTCTAGCAAACTCAAACTTGTAAGCATCAGTCAATTTGCAAACAGTCAAATTCTTTGCACTATTAAGAACCTTTCACGTCAAACAAGAAAGTTAGTGCTTTGTCAAGCAAGCAACCTAGTGCTCTGATACCAAACTGATATGAAAATGGGTGGATAACTTGAAATTCTTATGCACAAGCACCTCCCACTCAGTTAAACAAATAAAATATCTTGCTTATACATGACTGTGTGGAAATGAATACTTGAAACAGGTGCATGTTTTTTTAAATATTTAAGTGCTTTAAGAAAATTTGTTCTTGATGATATTAAGCATGTAAAACAACCATAAAGTGCAGCAAATAAGCATCAACACATAACAACAAATTTAATAAAGGAGTTCACCCGAATATAGTGGGCTACGTCTCCCTGAGCCTTTGTCAACTAACTTGGCTCTTTGGGATTAGGATGTATTAATTATTTTACAAGTTACTAACTCAAATCAAATGGTTATTTGGATTGTACCATTGGGATTAGAATACCATCATACCCCTGGAATGGTTTTCATCACTCTGAAGATAAAACTAGGCTTCCTTTGACTTAACCTCATCTGCCAGTGCCCTTAAGCTTCCCTAAGATTCTCTTTGGCACAAAATCCCTAGAATTTATTTTCTGTCCTTGAAACCTCACCTAATATCTCTAACATATATCAAACCTCCAAAATAAACTGATAATTTTCTCAAAATGAGCTCTGGCTCCCTAATCTAGGCCTTCGTCCACTGTTGGCCCTAGGCTGCTAAAAACTTCCCTATGGCTTTTTGACCTTAAAAAGTCTCCAAATGACACTAAAAATTAATTCAATGGATTAATAATGTCCAAAATAGTCATAATAGGCTATTCACCTGCATAAATTAGCCTCTGGCTGCTCCAATTTCACCTCCAACACCTGGTGGCACCCCCTAGCTCTAGGGTCACTAAAAATTTATTTGAAGCATCTTGGCCTTCAAAATTCTTCAATAGATTATGAAAATCCTTCCATTTGATTCATAAGGCTCAAAATAGTCAGAATAGACTACTGGTTTGCTGAGAATGGATACTGGCCACTCTGGATAAGCCTCATTCTCCTGCTGGCACCTGGTGGTCCTGGTGACCCTTGGAACTTCTCTGAAGAAAATCGACCTTCATAATTCCTTTAATGGCTCTAAAAGCCTCACCATTAGTTCCATAATGTCTGAAACATCAAAATTTTACTATTGGATTCCTGAATAAGGCCTCTAGCTTCCCTGGCTAGGCCTCATATTGTTGTTGGCTCCCGGTGGCCCTGGTGGCCCTTAGAACTTCTCTGATGAAATATATCACTTATAAGTCCTCTGATGGATCTGAAACCCTCACCAATGAGTCTAGAATGTCCAATAAAGTCGAAATTGACTATTCACACTCCACGAATGGTTGAATATAGCTCAAGAGAGCCTAAACAAAATTTGTCCAGTGACCCCTAAATCAGCTACACTAAAAATGGAAGACTTAAGTTAAACTCCAATAAAAATACAAATTTTTGCAAAAATGGCACGCTCCTCTAGATTATCCATTGAATTTAATAGTAGCAATAAATTGTGTGGTTTGGGTTCGGTACATGACCCTAACCCCGCGGTCTTCTAAACATGATCATCGGCGGAAACTACACATAAACTGTGGTTGCAAGTTGTTTTGAACCCATGGTTGAAGTCATGTTAACCGCAACCATCAGCACATTTCCACCATTAATTCTCCCTGTCAACTTCCATTTAATTTTATACGAAGGGATTTAGTTCCCTTTTTTCCCCCTCTTTTGCATAATTGGACTATAAATCCCATTTCTAATCCATTTTATTGTACTCTCCTTTTTTTTCGTGTTGTTAGTCTTACATCAAAATTGTTAGTGAAAGTTCCTAGTTAGCACTCCTATTTACTGCCAAGTATTTATCACAATCACCCCATTTTTCAGTTGTAAAAAATGTCCAAGAAAGTTGTTATAGCTGGTTCACCATATATTATTATGTTACAGGACACTTAAGCAGAAATTTTTGGTATTATTTGTTCCTTAAATCATATTGAAATCTACCACCATATCCTTGTGAACAAATCTAATTTCCCATATTATGTTTTTTTAGCAAAGTATGGGATTCTATCATCTTTTATCACTGAAACTCATATTTTTCTAGATTTAATCAGTTGGCTAGTGTCTGTTATGTATACTCAATTTTTTTTTGTGATGGATACGTCAGGAGAAAATATTTTTCAAGCATCTTCTACTTTAATCCAGCAAGAACTATGTTTTCCATCTTTAGACTCATATATTTCCTTCTCAGAAGAAACCTTGTTAGCTTATTTTGAGAATTTAACTGGTCAAGAGTATGCCTAAACTGTGTTTTATCTGATGCCGAGTGGGAAACCATTGTCCTTAGAGTAAAAAAAAATTCCCTTAGATAGTTTTGTTGAAGAACTTCAACTGATACTTCATATTTTAAACAAAATTCTAGGGAAAGATAATTCATCAGTCATTTGCAAAGTCACACTAGGTATTTTTAGTTTAATGATGAAACTTGAGGTTTTCCTAGATATTCCTTCTTTCTGGGAGGGGTTGGTTAATGCCAAGTTTATGAGGTTTTCACTTACAAGATGTTTTAGGTTCCTTTCTTTGATTACATATTTATTCTTGTATACTCATGTGGATAGTTTTATGCACTTGGGGATGAATATTATGGATTTCAATAAGAAAAAATAGACAATGCTCTTCTAGATTGATGTAGTAAGGGGTAATCCAAAGAATGAAGCCTTGGTGGAGTTTGTTTCCTCTTTTCTTTCTATGGTTTATTTAATCATAAATAATTCTCCTACACCTTCTTTACTGCCAAAAGCTCAATCCTTTCTTCAATTGAGAAAGGATTTGAAAGTGGGGGGCTGATATTCATTTGAAGATTTTCAGAGATTAGATTGTATGGAACTGACATATAGGGTTTCCAAATTTTTTTCCTATGAGGTTGTTTGCTTTAGAGTTCATAATGGAGACTTTGAATGTGGATAAAATTCATTTTTTTCCAGCTAAAAAGGGCATTTTATTCAGACTACCAAGGGTTACAGGTCCATTTTTAACACTAGGCAAGTTGCAAAGGAAGTTCATAGAATTCTCGTTGGGATGGATTTTTTATTAGGAGGTAAATGGGATTATGATCCTTTGCGTATCATTTCAAACAGAAGAGTAGAAAATGGATATGCTCCATTCTTACATGAAGCAAAACCTGAAATTGAGAAGATAGAAAATGGAGGAAAATCAACTTCAATGAGGGGAGTAGAGTTTGAAAACTTGGTGCAGAGTGAAAATAACGTCAATATATGTAGAGAAGAAACCATGGACTTATACGAAGATGCAAATGGAGCAACAAAAAGAACAAAGTTATCTAATGAGGGTAACACAACACTAATTCCTAGTTTTCAATTGCAGTTGGGAGAGACAATATGTACACCATCTTCTCCACATCATAATGAGGCTTATCAAGACTCACTACCATTCATCAAACAAGTGTTTGCATAGATTTAAAACAAAAATAAAAATATTAAAGAAAATATGGAAGTTCAACTAGAAGCTCAATTATCTTCTAATTATCAAACTAGGCTTCTCTCAACCATGGATTTAGAAAGGACTCAACTTAAATTTTCCTTTTCTCATCCTTATGGATTATCTATTTCCTCTTCGATGGGTTTTAGAACTGTCAAGACTATGAATGCCAAAAATGTTCCCTTACCTAATAAGATTAATCTCCATAGGTAAACTAGAGAATTAATTTACAATGATTTCAATAATACATTATCAACTGCCAACAAAGTTGAAGCCATGTTGAAGAAGTTTGTTGGGCACCTAAAGCATGAAAATGAAAGTTCAAGGGCTATGTCAACTCAGAATGAATAAGTTAAGAAGATATTAATCAAGGTTGGAGTGAATCTTGAAGACAAAAGTGTAATTCAAAAGTTGTTGCAAGGTGCTGAAGTAGAAATTCATGTACTCAGGACGAAGTTAAAAATAACTAATGTAGAGCATACAATGACTTCAGAAGTAGCCATATTTGAAGAGGAAAATAAAATTTAACTAATGATTTATTGCAGAGGAATGAAGAGGTAACAAAGTTGAAGGAAATAAATGTTACTTTATAGCAACAAATTGACTCACATGTTTGCAAAATTTTATTAGAGACAGATTCAGAAGACCCAACTGCTAAACTAACTCAAGTTATGACTAAGTTAAAACTTGCTGAGAATGAGATGAAGAAAATATAGAGTTATTTTGATAAATTAATAAAATTTATCAAAGTTCCTGAGTAGGAATTGTCTATGACAAAGGAGACTAGTGAAAAATATAGAAAGGATTGTCAAGTTACATACCAAGAGATCAAGGAATTGAAAGAAATGGTGAAGGGGAACATGTCCCTTGTTCAAGCAAGAGAGATCTCATGAAATGATTTTATAACTACTATCAACAAAATTTGGGAGTTTTTACTAATTATGAAGGAGGAGAAGAAAAATATCAGATATTTGGAGGGTGAATTATGGCCCCTAAACAGAAGTTATAGAAAAGAGCACAATTTGAAAAAAAGATGATTGATTTCATGAATTCTGAATTTGCACATCAATTGAAGGAGGTTGGGATAGAAAATAGGACTGAGTATGTGGTTTAGATCAACAAAATGATAGTAAGGAATTTGCACAGGAAATTGGCTGAGAAGGGAGTAAAGGAGGTGAAAGAATCTGTAGCAAAAATTAATATTGCTTTTGATAAGAGAAACATGGCAGGCTTGCCATCTTGTTGGGATCAGCATGGAAATCTATTGCCTTGGGAGACTTCTTGTTAGGTCCCTATAATGCTATTGTATCCCCTTATTTGTATTGTTAGTATAGCCCCCTTATTGTTATTTTTGTGCCGATGTGGTCACCATATTTTTATTATTGTGCCCCATAGAAGCCCATTATTGTTACTGTTGTGCCCTTACATTGTTATTGTTATGTTGGCTAGGATTATATTATGACCCATTGGAATCCTATATATAGAAATGAGTTATTTTCATTTGTATCATCCAAGAATTGTTCATTTATGTAATTTAAAGTAGGTTTCCCCCTTGAAGAGGTTGATTTCTAAGTCATTGATCTCTCTTTTCTAATATTTTATGAGTTGGTTTCATAACATCTGGTATCAGAGATTTGGATTATGGGGTTTCATTGCTACAAAAAACTCATCGTCGAATTTTTTCTATACCTTTTTTTTCATACGACATTTTAGACAATGAAAAAAAACCCATTTGACCTGAAATCTGGAGGAACTCCATGTAAAAATTTCAGATCTTGGTTCGTTATATTTGCAGCGTTACGATCTATGGAATTAAGGTTTTTACAGACTCTCGAATTTCATCAAAGAAGGGACCTTGGGAAATTCGTCATAAATTTCTCTCTGAGCATCAAATTCAAATTTTGTAAAAAGTGGCTAAAATTGCACTGACTTTAGTTACTTGTGCATCGATTTCATAAATGAAAGATGAAACAGTGACACATGGAATGTCATACAAGTTTTCTTGACTGAATCAGTCCATACTTAGGTCATTGTGGGAGAATGGGCATAGCTTTGTCTTGAAGAATCCAAATTAGTGTAGAAATTTGAATAACTGATATGTTATCCACCGAGATTCTCCTGATCACACACTATTTTATCTTCATGCACAATACAAAATCTCTTCTACCATTGATCATTACATGCGGAAATAAAATCAATTGCATGCACACATTAAAACCATAAACAATCACACATATGAACACAGTATTTCATTGGAAAGCTTAAAGCTGAAAACCCCAACTATCTGTATATTATATGTCATAGATATCATGTAACAATCATTATAAAAAGCTCCTCACAAGCTCTCAGTACAATCTCCAATTGCTACACACTAATCAAGCTAGATCTAGCAAAACACGTGCTCCAATCTCTGCCACCTGATAGCCTGCCTCTATTGCGTAATCTGTTGGGGTTCCCATGTTTTGGCCAGATTGGAAAGACCAAAAGATGATACAACATCAAACCACTTTTAGACCTCAGGATCTAGCCCTCCTAGGTCCAGAGAGGGATCTCTCTATGATATTTCAAAGGTATATGTCTTTGAAGCTCAGTGTTAAGCTGTTAGGCTAGTTATAACGCTCGTAGTTTGTTTGTTTGTTTGGTTGCTGGTTATCAGGATAGAAGGGTTCAATGTAAGACAAGGGTGAGCAAAGAGGATTTAGGCAGAGGTGAAGTATTCCAGGGAGCATTCAAAACCATTGGGAAATGGAGTCAGGAAAGGATTTGCTTTCTAGTCAATACGCAGGCTTTCAATTGGGCTAGTCATCTAAAACATTGGATCTTAAAGATGATAGTGTGGTATGGAATGGTAAGGGAGGAGAAAAAACTACAGATTAGAACAAAAAGTTGAAGACCTGAGATCAGAGAGATACTTTGAACTCTCAATGCTTTAGCCTCCAGCTTGAGGGATCTTAGAAAGTTCAGCTGGTTGCACAAGGATCCTAGTGGACAGGGCTAACTCTAATCCCCAGTGTTCCCAAATCTTCTAGCTAAATCCTAACAAGAACATCTAAGAACTTATCCATTCAATTCATACATCAGAGAGTAGGCAATAACATCCACTACACTGGTTAAATTAACTGAAATCAATTCTTATATAACACATTTAGTAGAAAACATCAAAGGCAAGGAGAGCAGAAACATAGGGTACCTAACAAGGGTAAATCTTATGCCAATATTCTGATGCAAGCCAGTAGAAATGAAATGAAATGAATTAAAACACAGAGATAGGAAAAAATCACCGCTGCTTTAGATCAGGATCCAAAGAAATGTGCTTGTCATATTAAATAGCAATACCAGTCAAGTACAACATTACCAATAGCTGGATACTCAGTCTGAAAACATTTCCTTAGCCTATCTTACAACTTTACACAGAGACTATGTCTCAAAAGAAACTACTTGCAATTCTCTGATAACTAATCAACAACCTTTACAATGAGTTTCTTCATGAATTTATGGCTTCAGTGGAGCAGAGAAGGTAGGTGAAAAACTAAATGTAGCATTAAAAAATCAGAAGAGGAAGAAGGCCGAAGCCCACTTTGTATAAATTCTGTGCATTAATCTGTGACACTCTTGGGTGAAAAGGTGGTCTTCATCAGGTTTCCATTTACTCCAGGTATGTCTCTGATGTACTCTGCTACAGCATTCTGTAGTACTTCTGGTGAATAAACAAAAGGTAAATAAATGATGCTAGGGTCTGCCATACTATGTATCAAATGCTCTGGTAGCATAGGACTGCTGTCAGGGCTAGAGAATCTCTCTAGAACACTGCAGAGGATGAGAACTGTATGGGCGTACCGTCCTTTACGGGGGAAACATTCTGCTGATGTGAAAACTCTGATATACATAAAATTATCTGCATTGCACCTTCTATGTGCTCCATGGGGTCTTCAATCTGGTACTTTGCCTCTAAACCACTGAGTTAAGGCTCCAAGATCTTCATTTTCGTGCCTTAAACTTTCTGCTGCTCCATTTCTGTCTCTGTCGGTGAACTCTGTGCTTTTAATGGCTCTGGGGGGTTTCACAGAGTTCAAAACATGTTCCTTTAATGCAGGTCCTGTCATGGTTCCTTCCCAGGGTTTCTCTGTGATTTCGGCCTCTGAAAATGGTCCTTTCTGCGTCTTTTCCGCTGTAATACAGACTATGAAATCATGGCGGCTTTCACCCTCTGATAACCCTGCAAAACACGAAACTTGTTAAGAACAACACGTATAGAGGTGGAGGATGCGACGGGGATGAAGAGAATGTCCATGCAGACTGGTGAGATGGCGAAAAATGTTGTGGAGGACTTGCAGTGTGGTGGAAACAGTGGGAAATACAATTGGAAGGTGGCGCGGATGGAAAATCCAATGAAAAACCTTAAAAATAGACCTTGGAATGGAATACATATGAAGGGACGGGAAAATATACGATGGAAACACGTGGAAGGATGACGTGACGGTACGGGGTCAATGGAAGGCATGTGGTCAGATCTAGACCGTCCAATCTCATAGGAGATCGACGGCTGGGGACATGGCGGAGGGTGATGGATAGTGGGCTAGGGGTACAGATACCTCTGGTTAAACTCCGCACAACTTCGTGGAGCGACAACCGTTAGATGGGCAATCTCAGATCGGACGGCTGATATGTATATCGCTCTGTGTCTTGTACCGAACAAAAAAGCGTGATGAGCAGGCGGTTTTTAAATAGTGTCGCTGCCACGCCTCGTTTGATGAGTGGAATCACTGTGAGATGGGGAAAACCGCTTGCCCTTCAAAAGTGGTGCGATGAAAACCGGCGGTTTCTGAGTAGTGCACGGGCGGGGACCACCGAGAGCAGATGCATTTTGGATCGTCAGATCAACGACTAAATGGATGGCTGATATTCAATCGGGCGGTACACGGGGTGAACAGTGGATGTTGCGGGGAACATGATGACCGTCGGATTTGTATAGATCGACGGTTAATACTGCGCCCGATACATATTTGAGATAAGCGCTCCTCGGGCTAGCGGCTGGTTCTGGTGCTGCGATCGCATGGTGGAAAAGGTTAAGGGGCTGGTCAAAAGGGGCTATGACCCATACCTATGGAAAATATGGTTTTTGGCCCATTTTTAGCGCATTTTCAGGCCAACAAAGGGTAACAATAGGGGAAATAAGGGGAAATAAAACTACACCAGGGGTGTGTGTATGGTTTAGAGGGGATTTTGGAAAGGTTTAGAAGGATTAGGGGAGGGATCTTGGGGGTGAAAGGGGGAGTTTAGCAAAGGGGAAAAGGATTGGAAAGGGATATTTTGCAGAAGTACCAGGGGCAAATGAAGGCCTTTAGGAGCACAATTTTTTCAATCAGAGAGGCTCATAATGGGAATCAGCAGAGGGGATTTCATCACAGGGAAAAGGCACAGGAGACTTCAAGGATGATGTGTCTTTAGGGGAGATGCATTCCTTGAAGGCTCAAAAACAATTTAGCCCCCTACTTTGCATTTCAAAAATTTATAGGGGCCTAACATAGTCAATGCTAAAGAATGGCTCATAAATAACTTCGAACCACCTAGCTTGTACTGCACAATCCTCATTGGCTTCTCCAATCACTAGTTGTTGCAAATCATGCAACACTATGGTCACAATTGATAGTCACACTGCTCTTTCACCTATCTCTTCACTGGTCTCCACTGAAACTGTCCATGCACTGAAGTTAACTGATGTATTCTTTAGTTGATTAATGAGTTTATAGTTAGTGAATTAATTATTAATTAATTCACACCACTATCACTAGTGTATCAATCGAGTTAGACTACATTACAACTAATAACTATGTTTAGATTAGTTAAAGCTGAACACAACTCCGTTAACTTCCTCAATCGCTCAATTCCCCAAACTCTCTCATGAGTTCTAGCCCGGAAGTATCCATGCAATAGCTCCCATAACCCTTAGGAATAGCATAGTACATATATCAACTCTTGTGCCTCATCTGTGCATATTTGAAGTTCTCAAGGAATAAGACAATGTTTATAGTCCAAATATTATTAAGAGCTAATAATATTCGACATATCTATTTTTAGACTGGCAATCTAAAAATAGATTCCGCCCAATATGTCGAAAAATATAAGTCCATCTATTTTTTCCAACTTGACCAACCATCCACAAATAGCATCCTGCAACTCATAGAACATGATCCATATGTCTAAAAATAGACATAGTCTAAAAATAGACTTTGTGCCAAAAATAGCCTGCGGGCCCACTTAGTGAAGGCAAATTCTTTCCACTAAGCTCATCATCTTGTTGCAATCTCAACACTCCCTCTCAACAAGATAAGGATTATCTACCACCCCTATCCTACCTCTGTGGTATTCGAATTTGCTCCTGGTGAGCGCCTTCATCAAGATATCAGCATCCTGATCCTCTGTGGGAATATATGAAAGTAACATGATCTTCCGCTGCACACAATCTATGATATGATGATACCGGATGTCAATGTGTTTAGATCTATCATGAAATACTAGATTAACCAAGAGTTTAATGCAACTCTGATTATCGCAATAAATCACAGTAGGATCTAAGTGTGAACTGAACAACCCGACCAAGATCTTCCTCATCCATATAGCCTCGCATGCAGCCAAACTCGCTGCCATATACTCTGCCTCTACTGAAATGAGTGCCACAGATCTCTGCTTCCTGCTATACCAAGAAACTGCTATCGACCCGATACTGAAAATCCCTCCAGATGTTCTCTTTCTGTCCGTTGGGCTCCCTGCCCAATCTGCATCCGTGAAGCCACATAGCTTCACCTCATCCGACTATCTGTACCATAATCCATATCCCGATGTGCCTCTGAGATATCTCGATACATGCTTGCCTGCCTTCCAAAAGAGCTTGGTAGGCTTAACCATAGCTTTTGAAAGCTGGTTAACAGCATAGCATATGTCAGGTCGTGTATTGACCAGATACATAAGTGACCCCACCAACTGTCGATAAACAGTGGCATCCACTACCTCCACTGAAGTAGCATCCTCCTTCCTCCATCCACCAGGAAGAGGAGTATCAACAGGCTTGCAGCCATGCATGTTGAACTTCTCCAGTATCTCCTAGGCATACTTGCCTTGAGAAACAAACAGTCCATCACTACGCTGCCAAATTTCCAATTCCAGGAAATAATGAAGGAGGCCCAAGTCCTTCATCTCAAACTCCTTTGCAAGATCAGCCTTGCATGAGTGTATCAATAGTTCATCACCTGTCAAAATCAAATCATCTACATAAAGTACAATGATCAACAACTTACCCTCCACCACAATCTGGTATAGGTTCGGATCCACCTCACTCTTGGAGAATCCAAGTCCGATGAAATAACTGTCTATCCATGTGTACCAAGCACGAGGTGCTTGTTTCAACCCATACAGCGCTCTCTTGAGCCTCACACATGTGACTCACTGCTGAAGATCTCGAAACCTTCGGTCTGCTCTATGTACACCTCCTCCTCAATCACCCCATTGAGGAATGCAATCTTCACATCCATCTGATGAATGTGCCACCCCATCTACGCTGAGAGAGCAAGAATCATCCGTATGGAAGAATACCTTGCGACAAGTGCAAAGGTTTCCTCATAATCGATCCCCTCAATCTGCGAGAAGCCTCGGGCAACAAATCTTGCCTTGTACTTCTCCACACTCCCGTTAGCTACTTGCTTCACTTTGTAGATCCATCTCGAACCCACCACTGATTTCCCTTCCGGCCTTGGGATAATCTCCCATGCACTGTTTCTGACAATCGAATCATACTCTTCCACCATGGCATCTACCCATGCGGGATCCTCCACAGCTTCCTCGAAAGAGGATGGCTCTGTCACAATATACGTGCTCATAAGAGCCATGTATTGAGTGTACCGATCAGGTGACTGTCTCTGTCTGCGCTGTGATGTAGGTGCTCCTACAATCCTCTCTGCATCTTGAGCCAGTCGCTCAGCTTCTCTAGTGCGCTTCCGCCCTCTGATGGTTGGCGCTGCATGAGTGGTCTCTTCCACTCCATGAACCTCCTCTTGTGGCTAATCCACATCCTAAGGCTCATCCTTAGGAACTAATAGCTCTTCATCTGCATGCAAGTGTGGCTCCCTCTCAAGCGAACACTTCATGGCTTTCTCCTCATGAAATTTTATAACCCGTCACACAACAGTCTTGCGACTGTCTGGAAAATACACACGATATTTGTGGGGTGTATCAGTGTACCCCACAAATATCCCAACCTCTGCAGTCGGCTCCATGTTCTTCCTAGCATCCTTCGTCACATGAATGTAAACAGGTGAACCAAAAATCCTCAAATGGGAAATATCAGGCTTCTTGCCAGAAAACGCCTCCTCGGGTGTACTCATGCCAAGTATCCTGTGAGGACAATAGTTTTGCACATAAACCGCAGTGTTGCATGCCTCAGCCCACAAGTGTATGGGAAGGCCCTGATCATGCAACATCACCTGTGCAGCACCCACAATCATTTTATTCTTTCGCTCCACAACCCCATTCTGCTGTGGGTTATGAGGTGCTATGAGCTCTCTTCGAATTCCTTCTGCGCAGCAAAAGTCCTTGAATTCGCCAGAGATGAATTCACCACCATTTTTGCTCCTAAGAGCCTTCACCTACTTCCCCGATTCTTTCTCAACCAGTGCCTTGAACTCACAGAACTTTGAGTATGTCTCGCTCTTCTTCTGCATGAAAAAGATCCAGCACTTACGAGAAAAATCATCAACAAATATCACATAGTACCTGCGCTTTGCTGTCGAAGCTACTAAGAAAGGTCCACACATGTCTGTGTGAATTCTCTCAAGGATCATCATAGCACGACTATCCTTCTCGTGAAAGGTGGATTTCACAAATTTTCCCAAGGTACATCCCTTGCACTGATCTGACTGCGCAAGAGTACCCATAGGAAGCCCAGCAGAAATCTGATGCAGTATCTTCAAAGCTCCATGGTGAAGGTGGCCCAATCTCCGGTGCCACAGCTCACCATCATCCCGGCTCACCACTCCTTTTTCCTTGCCTGCCATTGCTGCGCAGCCATCTACCTACAATTGATAAAGGTTATTAACTCTAACCCCTATCCTTCGCGTCTCACTAGTTTCCTTACTGCGCAGGAAAGCCTTTCCCTTGCTAAAGACAACATCATATCCCTTGTCTTCTAACATCACCACAGAGATCATATTCTTCTTCAATCCTAGAACATGCATCACTTCCTTCAATACGAAGGGTTTACCAGACTCCCTCTCAAAGGAAATGGTACCGATATCAGTCGCACTGTATCTACCATCATCGCCCATCTCGATGTGCACTCCAAGATCTTTCTCATCCAAATCAGTAAACAAATCTCGATCTCCTGTCATGTGAAAAGACATACCACTATCAAGAAACCACACTGAACCCATCACACTTGAGACCAAGCATGCGATCAGCGAAAAATACAGCTCAAACTGTGAGGCTAAGGCCTCTCGAGCTACAGATCTAGCAACCTGCTTATTTTTCTTCTTCTGTGGACAATTAGTGGCGTAATGTCCGTGTTGGTGACAATGAAAGCACTTCACCTTGGACATGTCCTGCTTCTTTCCTTTTGCATCGGATTGAGAAGAATTCTTATTTCTCTTCCCCTTCTTTTCTTTGGCAGCCAAAGAAATTTTTTCTTCATTTGAGCTCTTTGATGAAGATCTGTCCCTGGTACTTCGCCTTATCTCCTCTTGCACAAGATCTGACCAAAGTCGCTCCCATCCTGGCAATTTCTCCCAACCATTGACAGAGTCCTGATAGGAATGCCAACTCTTCAGAAGCCCAAGGAGAACCAAGATCACCAATTCCTCATCATCAACAGTAACCCCCACACTTCCCAGCTCAACCCTGCATTGGATGAACTTTGTGAGGTACTTCAGCATACTGTCGCCTTTCTCCATTTTTATGTTTCTAAGTTTATCCTTGAGCGCCAGCTTCCTTTGGTCGCTCTTGATTTGAAATAAATCTGTCAAAGCTTTCCACATCAAGAATGGAGAAGCCTTACCATGAAGGTTGGACACTATGTGATCCTTCACACCTTCCAACAGAATTCTTCGACACTTTGATGTCTTATTTTTCCATGCGTCAATTATGACAGCATCACTAGAAGTAGGTTTTGGAATTTCTGCATCTATGAACTGCTTCAACCCATTGTCATCCATCACCGCCTCCATCCTTTCCTTCCATGAAATATAATTCCAGTTGCCCTCAAGGGCATACTCCAATCACAATCCATTGAAATACATCTCAACTTTGACACCAAGAAAACACTACTGCAAATTCGAATTCCACCAGCTCAAAACTCAACCACTTCAATGTTTTGCAATTGCTCCAATGATCAATATCGCTCTAATACCATGTAGAAATTTGAATAAATGATATTTTATCCACCGAGATTCTCCTGATTACACACTATTTTATCTTCATGCACAATACAAAATCTCTTCTACCATTGATCATTACATGTGGAAATAAAATCAATTGCATGCACACATTAAAACCATAAACAATCACACACATGAACATAGTATTTCATGGGAAAGCTTAAAGCTGAAAACCCAAAATATCTGTATATTATATGTCATAGAGATCATGTAACAATCAATATACAAAGCTCCTCACAAGCTCTTAGTACAATCTCCAATTGTTACACACTAATCAAGCTAGATCTTGCAAAACACATGCCCCAATCTCTGCCACCTGATAGCCTACCTCTATTGCGTAATCAATGTTGAAGAATGGCTCATAAATAACTTCGAACCACCTAGCTTGTACTTCGCAATATTCATTGGCTTCTCCAATCATTGGTTGTTGTAAATCATGAAAAAATATAGTCAAAACTGATAGTCACACTGCTCTTTCACCTATCTCTTCACTGGTCTCCACTGAAACTGTCCATGCACTGAAGTTAACTAATGTATTCTTTAGTTGATTAATGAGTTTATAATTAGTGAATTAATTATTAATTAATTCACACCACTCTCACTATTGTATCAATTAGTTAGACTAGATACAACTAGCTCAACTATGTTTAGATTAGTTAAACTGAACACAACTCCATTAACTTCCTCAATCAACTCCACCAAACTCTCTCACATGAGTTTTAACTGAAGTATCCATGCAATAGCTCCACTTAACCCTCAGGAATAGCATAATTCCTTCTGTCAGCTCCTGTGCCACATCTGTGCACTTAAATGAAGTGCTCCAAGAGAATAAGATAATGTTTATAGTCCAAATATTATTAAGAGCTAATAATATTAGACATATCTATTTTTAGACTGGCAATCTAAAAATAGATTCCGCCCAATATGTCTAAAAATAGAAGTCCATCTATTTTTCCGACTTGACCAACCATCCACAAATAGCATCCTGCAACTCATAGAACATGATCCATATGTCTAAAAATAGACATAGTCTAAAAATAGACTTTGCGCCAAAAATAGCCTACGGGCCCACTTAGTGAAGGCAAATTCTTTCCACTAAGCTCATCATCTTGTTGTAATCTCAACAATTAGTTCTGACCTATGGCATTGGAAAGAAAGCTCAAAGTGATACTATAGTACCAAATTTAAGATCTTTAATATACGAAATCACAGAGATAAATCAGGCTCAATATCGACCTCCTAGAAAGCAAGAAAAAGGTGTGTATTTGATTTTTAAAATTGCATAACTTTTGTTTGAAAAAACAATTTGAAGTGATTCCAAGGGGATATTGAAGCATCGATATATCTATTAGGTTTCTAAAATGCCTCCAAAAAATAATTGTACACCAATTAATCCATCAGAAAAATATACTATGACGTATGAAGAGGAACAACTGCAACATGATATATAAAAATTACGAGACCAAGTGCAAAAAATTTCTCTCTCACAAAGAGTAACAAAAAATCAAATAGAAGCTAAGATGCATGGTTTGAAGAAAGGGATGGATGGATTGAAGAAAGGCATGGAAGCTAAGGTGGATGGTTTGAAAGATGTAATGAAAGCTATTATGGATGATCAAGTAGTGGAAGATCACATCGAGCATCAACAACAATTTCTCCAACTCTTAAAAGATAACCTAACTTTGGTGCAGAATCAAATGAAACAACAAGAAAATCAACATCACATCAAAAGAAGTTTTGGTGTAGGTGATTGGGTATTTTTACGGCTACAACCATACAAACCAATTTCCCTCAAGCAAGCTAAGAAGTATAATAAATTATCGCTAAAGTACTATGGTCCTTATAAGATGTTGCAAAAGATTGGTACTATGGAATACAAATTGGAGCTACCTCCATCTTCCCAAGTGCACCCAGTTTTCCATGTTTCATGCTTAAATAAGGTTATAGGTGATAAACTATAGTTCAAACAATATTTCCAAAACTTGACGAGGAAGGAAAAATCATATTGGAAAATATTTCCTAGGCTAAAATACAGTAAAATTAAAGCTAAATCTAACAAAATAAAGCTTATTAACTAACTATTTATGAACTTGGTCTTTAAACTTGCAGGCATCTAGCATAGTTTTGAGAAGATGTGGTTGAACGACTTCAGAATTCAACTGTCCTGAAAAGACAGAGTCGGCAAATGTAGGCGCAATCTTCTCTGTAGAATTGATGATATAATTAAGCACACTGTGCTGACTGTGTGGCTTCACTAAGTATGTCCAGTAAGAGTCCCAATTTAATCTTGTCAGCCCCTGGATTGATTTTGCTCTTTCTTCTGCTTTTTGCCTCCATTCCGTTTGCAGTTGATGTGCCTGTGGGAGATATCTTGGAACAGTTTCTGAAATCAAATTAGCTTTGTGTAAATTATTATTTACACAATTAGTAAGAGTATTTTCCGCTGTAGCTACCTCCTCTGCTACCTTCTCTGCTCTTCTGATTTGTGCATCCCAGTTATTGAACAATATCTCTTTATGGTTTTCATTAATAATGGGTGCACCAGCTTTTTTGCCTTCTTCTGTTTTTTGCCATACCAGATAATCATTGATCTTTTCATTAATCAAATCATAATCATTTCGTAAATCTACGACATGATTTGTGATTTTATCGCTCTCTTGGCAAAAAGAATTCCATTGCAAGATTTTTTGGCATAAAACTTCCTCTTGTTGCAGTAGTTGATTGTTTAAAGAGATAGTTTCTAAAATGAATTCTGGAAGCTTAGGATCATCTTTGTTCTGATCTTGGATAATCTGTATTTGTTTTTCTTTATCATCCAAGATTTTTTGATGTCCTATTTTCATTTCTTGAAGTTGTTGTTGTAACTCTTCAAGTTTCAATTGTGCTTCCTTATTGGCCTGTACCTGTTGTAATTGCTGTTGTAGAACTTTTATCTGTTCTTCTTTTTCATTCAACAAAAGTTGTATCTCAAATGCTTTGTCAATTGTTGCAGAAGCATAAGCTCCTGTCACTTGAGATAATTTAGCGAGATTATCAGTAGGTTCTGTGGCAAGATCCTTCCACAAAACATCTACTTGTTCTGCTTCAGTAGCAATTGCACCTTCTAACTTTCTCTTTTTTCTCTGTTTCTTTACTACTGCTTTGTATTTTTGGCTGTAGAATACATCTAGAGGAGGTATGTCCTCTACATTAAGTACAATTTCATAGGAGGGTGTGATTGGTATGTGCTCAGTTACTGTGGCTGTGCTACTTATTTCTGTGCTCAAAACTTTGGTTGTTTGTACAGGGGTTTGTACATTCTGTCCTTCTACATTAATCAATTGGTTAAAGGTTTCCCATTCTTTGTCTAATTCAATGGTGACTGGTTGTTGCTGTACATTGGTTGGAGGAGGATTTGTCTGTTGAGAAGTCAAAATTTGCTGCTGAGGAAGTTCTTTCGATTGCGCAGAATCTTTCACTGATTCTTCGATTTTATCTTCCTTTTCATTAGACTTATTAGAATGTTCAGAAGTCTCTCTGTCAGATTTGGACTTATATTTATCTGTACTCAAACTGCAGTTAAGACTAACACTAGGAGTTTGCTCCCTTGCGGGTTCTAAGTGTAGATTTTCCAAAGGAATAGGAGTTAGTATTCTCTCTTTGTAAAGCTTGAATTCCTGGAATTCCTCTGGAGATAACTGCATTTGAGCTGAATTCAAAACTTCTTTAAATGAACTTCTTGTTTGCAACATATCATCAACAAGATCCAGTTCCCCGGAAAATTCCCTCACTTTGATTGCATTGGTGAAATTTTTAACAACATTATTTGGGTCAAATAACCTTCTTGAAATTTTAAACACTTGTAAGCATGTAATGTTGCCTACCTCTTTGAATGCATGACCAACATCGAACAGTGAAAATGTTTCACAGTTTACGGGAAATTGTGGCCAAATGCCTTTTTTCTTCTCTTTTAATTCCTTTGTCAGACCTCCTTGGCCACAGGTCTGATAAGCAATCTTTCGAGCTACCAATCTATCCGGAACATATAGGGGTAAGACATGGGGGGAAGAAGAACTTCCAAAAACCCTAACATAAGTGAACAATTCTTCTCCAAACCATCTCGCGATGGGGAGAATATCAACCTCTGTTTCTGGGGATAACCTTGGGGCGTCCTTATTATGTAATGTTCTGTACAATGGCAGCATTATTCCATGACAAATTTGGTAAAAATGGGGGACAGACTTAGACTCCCATAGTTCTTTATGGTACACATGAATAGGCAAAGGATCGTGGATAGTCCATTGCCAACCCATCACAGGAAATTTAGAGACATAACAGATAGCGTCCATGACATAAGCAGATAAATAAAAAGGCAGATAAATCCGCTAAGAAACACTTCGTTTGGACCGGTAGTGAAAAATAGCAGTGGTCAAATTATCAGATAAGATTTTGGCCCAATCTACAATTGTAGAATTAACGGCAGCATTCAACAAAGGGAGCCATTCAGGCAAGATCATATTTATGTCAGGCTTTCCAAAAAGCCTGCATAACATGGCAGCAGCAAAACAATAAGGAGAGGTAAGTGAAGCAGTACTGTACATACCTTGTTTGTTTTTCTTCAACGGCTCATCTCTTTTGGTCCACTCTTGTGTGCATTCTGACAAATTTGCATGTTCTCTGGAAAAATCTTCCATGAATTGCTTATTATAAGTCACCTGAGGCTCCGACAACTTATACATCAGCCTCACATCTTCCGTGGTGAATGACCCGATTAGCTCTTGAGATGGAGTTCTAAATTGCCTATCTGAAATATCGGTGCTGTCCAGCACCCATTTCACCATGTCTGTATATGGGAGAATCATCGGCCTTGCCGCTATCCTATGCAGAAATGAGCAAGCCAGTTCTTTAAGAGTTGCCTCAGACGTATTACTGGAACCTGCTGTAGCCGCAACTTTCAACACCACAGGATTTTCTTCTTCCAGCAAATTATACATTCCTTCCCATGTGGTTATATCGGCATCCTTATTGCAAGCGGTGTCTGCATACAGTGAAGCCATTTCTCTGTTTTCAGAATTCGAGCTCTTCTCCTTCTTACCCATAATGTTCTGTGAAAGCTTTGTATAGACGTTTGCTCCTTCGTGCCTGCGTTTTACGAGTTAAATGAGAGTAATGGCATAAGAAAGGTGATGAGATAGTTTTAAATGCAAAGGCAGATGAAATATATTATTATAACGTGAAATGACTTTCAATCAAAATAAAATCTCATTTACCATTAATTGTCAATCCATTCATTTAATCCAATCATTAAAGTGCATAACAGATATTGACATATGGGAAGATTGTCTTTGAACAACGCGCTTTTATGAATCTGAGACATTGCGATCTACGATTTGTTGCATAATATCGCAATATCGCAATGTTGCAATATCGCAATATCACAAAATGAAACCATCGCAATTTTGTAAATAGCACAAAAGCGCAAATTGTGAAATAGCGTAGAAGCGCACATCGCAAATCTCGCAAAAGCGCAAATTTGTAAATAGCGCAAAAGATATTCGTTTAAAATTTCTCTTTTCTGCGCTATGCGATCTGCGGCCAATATGTTATTGTATAGGCTTTTGGGATCGCATTATCGCAAAATCGCATTTTCAGTTTTACAAAAGATATATACCATTTTGCGATGGATGCGATATTTTGTTTAAAGAACAATTTTATTGTAATCTATCATAAAATTAAGTGTTTATTAAGGTTCTTTCTAAGACATTTCTCTAAGTTTATGATAGAAAGTTTTATTTGAAAAGGAAAACAAATCCTAATTGATTTTTTTGGATTTTTAACTAAGGGTCCCCATTTATTTAGTATTATTACTAATATTGAATAAAAGGGGGGTTGTTGCTGGTCACAACAATTAGCGATTCACTGAAAGAAACAATTATCTCTGAAAAAATAAAATGAACACTATATTTCTAGTAAATAAATATTTTTAAAGATAATGAAAACTATCTTAAGATATTTTAAATAAAATCTAACTATGAAAAATAAATAAAAATCATTCACAATTTCTTTCTAATTCCTTAAGAATAAAAACATTTCTGGGTTATCTCAAGCTTTGATTCGTATTAATAATGAAGTAAGTGGATTTCTCCAAGTTTTGGTTTTATAATATACTCTATTGTCATAGGTATTGCCTCTACTTCCTGCAAATGTTTATAGTCTCGACAGGGTTACCTTTAAACCATTAACCATTCATTGTCCCATCCAACTAAAATTATGACTTTTTAAAAGATAAATTCATAAGACCTATTATCTCATGTTTTTGTCTTTTACTTATTTTTATTTTTAAGAGCCATTTTTCTGGTTTGGTAGCCAGTTAATAACAATGCCATTCACTAGTTATAATTAAACTGAACAAGCTGGCTCGTGATGAGACCCCTTGTCTTATATTTATAAGCCATTACCCTGTTTTGGTATGCAGTATTGGTAATGTCAGTTTCATTATTCCTTATGAACATGGTAAGTCGGCTCATAATGAGACCTCTTATCTCTTAAATTTTCATATAATTTCTTAGAATTACATTCTAAAAAATCACAACTTAAATGGATGGGGTGAAGTAGTTTTATCCTTAAGAATCAATGGATGACAATTTTCAGAGTTTTTTGAGTACCAAAACTTTGAAAAATCTTTACTTTTATAGATAACCTTTCTCTGCTCAATAAACTTATAATGATTTACATTTTCCTCATGCAAATGATTGAAATAATCTTTCAAAGTTTAACATCTTATTTTAAACTATCCAAAAACTGTGATCATCTCTTTAAAAATTCTTATTTACACAAAATAAATATTTATAATATTTTTCCTAAGAAATTTTCCTAAATAGTAAATAGTCAATTATAGACTTATTAACAACTTTTATTTGCAAAAAAATCGAAAATTTTTGCAGAAAGGAATATGTACAATTTAAGAAGGGGTTACCTCCTTATGAAAATAATTTCTTCAAGATAAGCCCATTTACAGGAAGAGATTCTCTCTTACCTGTTAGATCTTGGAGTATGAATGTATTTGAGCCTATCTTTTCAACGATCTGAAATGGTCCAAGACACATTTTCTGAAACTTCGTATGTTTACCTTTTTCTTCGTGTGCTTTATCCCATTTCAGAACAAGATCACCAATTGACAAAATTTTTGAGCTGGTAGAACTTGCATCAAAAGAAGATTTTACAAGCTGTTGATATTTTTCATGAATAATTTTTGCTTTATCTCTATCTTCTTCTAGTTTAAGGATTTGATCATATCTCAATTGAATGGATGAAGAAGGATTTTCTTCAATAAATTGCACTAGGGCTAATGATGGAAGAGTTAAATTTGATGGTATCACAACTTCCTTTCCATAAACTAAATTGAAAAGTGAAGTTCTTATTGAAGCTTTTTCAGTGATACGATCAGCCCATAATGCAAAGATTAAAGACTTGTGCCAATTCTTTTGATTTTGATCAATGGTCATTTTAATGATTTTGATAAGATTTTTGTTAGTGGATTCAGCCAAACCATTACCTTGTGGATAATAATTTGCTGAATATTTCAATTTAAAACCTCTTTTGACTGCAAATTCTATTAAACTATTTCTAGAGAAGTAAGATGCATTATCAAAGACTAGAGCGTTAGGTACACCAAACCTGGTTATGATGAATTGATCTATGAAATCAATAATTGCATCAGAATTGGCTACCTTCAACGAGATTGCTTCTACGCATTTTGTAAAGTAATTAGTTGCAGTAAGGATGTATTTGTGCTATTTTGAAGAATGAGGTACTATCTCACCAATAATTTCAAGCCCCCATTGTTCGAATGGTTGCTCAATACTCACTAGTTGCAAAGGAAAAGCTGGTTTCCTTTGTCTTCCACTTACATTTTGACAAATTCTGCACTTCCTTACGTAATCATGCGTATCTTTAAAAAGGGTAGGCCAGTAATAACCAACACGAATTATTTTGTGAGCTGTGGTATCACCTCCAAAATGACCTCCTGCTGGTCCATCATGCAATTCCTGCAAAACCTTTTCAGCTTCAGTGTTTTCAAGACATCTTAATAAGATTGAATCATAATTTTTTCTGAATAACACATTATCAATGATATCATATTTAATAGACTTTAACCTTAAAGCGTGTTTACTCTTATAACTGAGATTAGAAGGAGCATACCCATTTTTCAAGTAATAGATAAGATTAGCATACTGAGATTCAGAATCTGTAACACTTATATGACTTACTTGAATATCTTGATTTGAATCTTGATTTTCTGGTATGTTATGAGCTCCTGCCAATAATCTGCAAAAACCTTGTCCTCTAACAATCTTAGCTGGTTTAATATCAATATCATATTCTTGCAACGCTGTTACCCAGTTAGCTCTCTTTTCTCCTACTTCTTTTTGAATTAATAATTGTCTCACTGCAGAGAATGGGACAATGATTTTTGTATGTGTTTTCAAGAGAAAAGGTCTGAAATGTTTGATTGATTTAAATACAGCAAAGGCTTTCTTTTCAACATCGGAATAATTAAGCTCAGCTCCTTGCAAATTTGAGCTAAAGAAAGAAATTGGCGCCTCAATTTTCTGATCATTGAGATGTGTTAAAACAACTGCATAAGATGTTTTGGTGGCCATAGTATACAAAGTAAAATCTTTAGAAAAATCCAAGGTATTCAATGCTGGTGCATTAATGATTGCTTGTTTGATTGCCTCAAAGGCTTCTTTCTCTTTATGCCCCCATTTGAATACTGAATTCTTCTTGATAATATTTTGCATAGGTAAAACAATTAAAGAAAAATTAGGAATGAATCTTTTTACAAAATTGATCTGTCCAAGAAATGATTGCATGGATTGTTTGTTATGAGGTAAAGAAATATTAGAAATTTCTTTCACTCTATCTAGATCAATATATATACCATCTTTTGACACAAGAAATCCTAAGAGTTTTCCTTCATCCAAAGCAAAGAAAGATTTATTTGGATTTAAGGAAATACCAAACCTTCTACATCTTTCAAATATTTGCTTTAAATCATGTAGATGATTGGCTCTCTTTTTTGAAAACACTGTTATGTCATCAAGATAAAAAACAACTGATTTTTTGATCAGACCTTTAAATGCTATGTCCATGGCTCTTTGGAAAGTTGGTCCTGCATTTATTAGACCAAAAGGAATTTTTTGATAAGCATAAGTTCCCCATTTTGTTCTGAAAGTTGTTTTCAATCTGTCATCTGGATGAACTAAGACTTGATTATAGCCTGAAAATCCATCAAGAAAGGACATAAGTTCAGAACCAGCTACCTTTTGAAGTATGTGTTCCATGGTTGGCAATGGGAAATTGTCTTTTAAACATGCCTTGTTTAAATTTCTGAAATCAATACAGATTCTTATATCACCATTCTTCTTCCTTACAGGTACAATATTGGAAACCCAATTGGAGTGCCTTACAGGAAAAATGATTTTGGCTTTTAAAAGTTTATTAAGTTCTGATTTGATTTGTCCTTCGAGATTTGGATGAATCTTCCTTAACTTTTGTTGAACAGGTTTAATATCAGGAAGCATTGGAATTGTGTGTTCAATAACTGAAGTATCATACGTTTTTAAATCATCATAATTCCAAGCAAAAACGTTTTTATATTTGTTCAAGAGTTTAATGAAAGCATTCCTTTCCTCTAGTGTTAAATTGAGTCCTAAATTAACATTTTGAGGTTTAGAATCAGAACCAAGATTTACTAATTCAAACTTCAAAGTGGAACTTTGAAGTTTAGCATTAGTGACTTTCTTGAATCTGTCTTTAATATCATATCAGTCCTCTAATTTAACAACAGATTTTGGAATGGGATTTTCATTACCTTTTGAAGCAATTTGTAAATCATGATCATTCTCATCAACAATTTGCTCGTCATATGATTTCTCTGAAGTCATGAAATTTAAAATATCTTGATCATGATAGAAAACTCTCCAATTTGTGACGTTATTTGGGACAGATGGTCGAAAAATCAATTCTACAGAAAACCTATCAAGACTGCAATCTTCAGCAGGAAGGAGTTTAGATGCAACATTAGCTAACAAGTCAGCTGATGTATTTTGATTCCTAGGAATAGGAGAAATATTGAATGCTAAAAAATGAGTGGTAAGATCTTGTACTAGGGTTTCAGAGTATTTAAGATGTCCTGAAAGGAAATGAATAGTATTCCTAACTTGTTTTATGACATTTTCAGAATCACCAAAGACTTTCAAGTATTTAACATCTAATCCTATAGCTTTATAAAGTCCTTGAACCAAGGCTTCATATTTTGCGGTATTATTCGTACAATCGAATTCTAATATACATGACAGCATGGTTTTCTCAACATTTGGATCAATTAAAACGCATCCTGCTCCAGCTCCATCACTAGACTTTGATCCATCAAAATATAACGACCAAAATAAAGATTTATCTATTGACTTATCTACAATTACATCAGAAGTATTTACAATTCTGGAAGAATCAGATTGTGAAAATTTTTCTATTTGAGAAACAAAAGTATTTACAAAAAAAGGTGATTGAGGTGCTTTGAAGTTTCCAAGAAATGATTCAGCAGAATAACCTCCAAGAATATTGTTTTTAAATGCCACAGGCTCATTAGGTTGTTCAAATTCAGTGACAGTGTGTGTCATATGTTTTTCTCGTTAAACTTTGATTTTATTTGATTTCCCTTTGTAGGGAAGCCACATATGTGAATAATCAGTTGAGATATAACCATTAAGCTTCGTAGACCAGTCCCTACTTAAAATTAATCCATAGAATTCAGGAATATCTGCAATTAAAATATCAATTCTTTGGACAATCCTAGGATCGGAAGCTAATCTAATAGTAACTGAATTGATTTCTCCTACAACTTGAAATTTAGAGCGATCCAATTGAACAATATGAACTGCCGATTTCTGTGGTTCGATATTCAATTTGGAACAAACAGAAGTAGGCATTATATTAGAGGATGCTCCAGAATCAATTAAACAATTATGCAGATTCTTATTGTACATTTCATAAGTCAAAAGAAAAGGAGGAGTTTGAGAATTTGATTTTTCTCCAATGACCACTATATCAGTAGCATCTACCTTATCTGGTGGGTTACCAGCTCCCCTAGCTACTTTTGCAACTACACCACTTGGTAAAGGAGAAATTGGTGTAGCATTTAATTCTTTCAATAGCAACTTCTGCTGGTATTTTAGTTTGCTGAGTTCATGTAAGGAAATGTTGGCTTTAATTTTTTTCATGTCTTCAACAATGTTATACTCCATAGGATCTGACACCACTAAAGTCTTTGTTGTTGATGTAGGAGGATTAGAAGAAGAAGGCTGATTTTGAGTAGGTAATGGGGAAGTTTTCTTTGCAGGGGATTTTTCTTTAGTACTTGGAGTTGTAATTTTATTTTTAGGAGCTGTTTGTACAGGCTCTGATGTAGATTTACTCCTAGTACTTACAGGCATAGCTTCTTGTTCTACATCACTATCAGAATTAGGGAGAATAAATCCCACATTCCATGCAATTCAGCTATTTCTTCATTCTCATCTTCCTCATCTGATACTAGAGATGTATCTTCTTCTTCTTCCTCTTCTTCTGATTCTGCATTAGAGATTTCATTAGGAGGTTTAGATTCAACTTGGTTTCTTCTGAAATTTCGGAATGGTTTTTTAGTAGAAGTTTCAGCTACTTGTTTTTTAATTTCAACCATTTCATTTGACATGGTTTTAAGGACTTTCTGTAAACCTTCCATGTTGTATGGGTCTTTGGCCTTTTTCTTTGAATCATATTTGAAGCTGACTTTCTTTGATTTTTTTTCCTCAATAGCATTTTTTTTTCTAGAGAAATAATTCATTTTTCTACTGCAATAGCCTCTTTCATATTTTCAACTAATGTAGGTTGTGCAGCTCTATCTACAAAAATTGCTATGTTTGAGGGTAAGGCAGTTATGTACCATTCACTTCTGACTTGTTCACAAGGCCTTGAATCTGTGTGAATTTTGTTTAAGAGTTTGTTGAATCTAGCGTTGAATTCTTTAATGGGTTCCTTCGGTTCTGCTTTCAAATTTGAGAGATCGTTGATTAAAGTAGCTATTGATCTGTCATCTCCAAATTTGGTTAAAAAGTGATCTGCAAAAATGGCCCAACTTGTTATGGATCTTGAAGGTAATGAAAAGTACTAGGATCCTGCTGCCCCTTGAAGAGTATAAGGGAATAGTCTGACTACAACATCTTCATGTGCGACTCCATTCAAATTTACAGCCAGCATAAAGTTATTGATATGTTCTTCAGCTTGAATGTTAAGATCTGGACTGAACTTTGGAAGCCATTTTTCAGGATTGTTAGGTAAATCATGTAAAGGTGCAGCCATGTTGACAGTCCCTAGAGTAACCCATGGTCTAGCCATTATTGGAACAACTATTGGAGGAGTAGTAGAAGCTGGTGGTGTTTGAATAGAAGTTGTTGAAATAGATGATGATTGAGCAGATGATGTAGAAACAACTGTACTTTGTTGAGTTGGGATTTCAGAAACAGGTAATTGAATATTAGATGAAGAACTTATATCACTTACTGATTCCGATTGATTTTTTCTTGTCTTGACTCTACTAGGTAAAGGGAATTCTTTCGGAGAAATACCAAGTTTTTCACTTTGAAGCCTAGTAAGAGGTTTTGAAGAAACAAATTTTGAAGTTACACTACCTTCAGATATTTCAGACTCATCTAGAGATAACAAGAATCCTTTCAATTTATGAATTAAATCTTGAACTTCAGGAGACTCAGGATTTTGATTGTCTGAATGTTTTGATATTTTGGTAGTGGGTGTATGAATATTCTTCTCAATTCCTTCTATAGGATTTTGTATTTCAGAAGTAATTGAAGAAGTTGATGAGGGTTTTTTTCTCTCAGAATGGCCTGTGGGTAAATATTTACTTGCCATTCATAGCTCATGCCTTCCTTCTAGTGCCAAAAATGTTGAAGCCTAGAAAATCTCTGCTTCAAACATTGGGGAAAACCACCCGGTCGGGACCTTAGGACAACTCCTTTTCCGTTTGGTATGGTGGGTCCGACTGAATTTAAAGGACCAGTTTCCTTATAACTAATGGGTTGGTGATGGGTTGATTTGGATGAGTGGAAATGAGACAAAATTGACTGAAATAAAACTATATAATTTAAACTAAATACTGATAAAGAAATTCTAACACTAACCTGGGAAATTATATGTGAATACAACTTAAGATTATTCCAATTTAATAATAACCATAAAAATGTATTATCATTTAAGTCGAAATGTACAGAAACAAATAAAGATAACTCTGTTTAATAAATTAAACAGAGTTGTATTAACATATTGCATTCATCATAACATATCATCCACATATACTTATGAAAGATAACGTTTTCAATTATACTCAAAAATGATATATAAAAAGAAACGTTGTGAAAACCAAATATATATAAATGATAGCAAATTTTAAAGTGAATATCATAAGGCAAAATAAATCAATAGTGAATAGATAGAAATACCTAATTCATCTTGAAGACTTTCAAATGAAATATGATACTCTAATCCAGTAATTCTGATGCAAAATCAAATTCCAAGGTATAGAAATGCAACACTTCAAAGATAATTCCGCATAAAATCACCACATGTGATCCTTTTAAAAAATATATAAGTCAGTGGAGTACAGAAATGTAATCTCCAAGTCAAAAATATTAAGATCCAGGACCCTTCTCTAAATGCATGAGAAGGGTTTAAATACTACTTAGCTAAATCTAAAAATAGTCTATTACAAAAATTAAGGATTCGGTTTTAATGACCGTCCTTTTCCTAGGCTAAAATACAGTAAAATTAAAACTAAATCTAAGAAAATAAAGCTTATTAACTAACTATTTATGAACTTGGTCTTTAAACTTGTAGGCATCTAGCATAGTTTTGAGAAGATGTGGTTGACCGACTTCAGAATTCAACTGTCCTGAAAAGACAGAGTCGGCAAGTGTAGGCGCAATCTTCTCTGTAGAATTGATGATACAATTAAGCGCACTGTGCTGACTGTGTGGCTTCACTAAGTATGTCCAGTAAGAGTCCCAATTTAATCTTGTCAGCCCCTGGATTGATTTTTCTCTTTCTTCTGCTTTTTGCCTCCATTCCATTTGCAGTTGATGTGCCTGTGGGAGATATCCCGGAACAGTTTCTGAAATCAAATTAGCTTTGTGTAAATTATCATTTACACAATCAGTAAGAGTGTTTGCCGCTGTAGCCGCCTCCTCTGCTACATTCTCTGCCCTTCTAATTTGTGCATCCCAGTTATTGAACAATATTTCTTTATGGTTTTCATTAATAATGGTTACACCAACTTTTCTACCTTCTTCTGTTTTTTTCCATCCCAAATAATAATTGATCTTTTCATTAATCAAATCATAATCATTTCGTAAATCTACGACATGATTTGTGATTTTATCGCTCTCTTCGCAAAAAGAATTCCATTGCAAGATTTTTTGGCATAAAACTTCCTCTTGTTGCAGTAGTTGATTGTTTAAAGAGATAGTTTCTTAAATGAATTCTGGAAGCTTAGGATCATCTTTGTGCTGATCTTGGATAATCTGTATTTGTTTTTCTTTATCAGCCAAGCTTTTTTGATGTCCTATTTTCATTTCTTGAAGTTGTTGTTGTAACTCTTCAAGTTTCAATTGTGCTTCCTTATTGGCATGTACCTGTTGCAATTGCTATTATAGAACTTTTATCTGATCTTCTTTTTCATTCAACAAAATTTGTATCTCAAATGCTTTGTCAATTGTTGCAGAAGCATAAGCTCCTGTCATTTGAGATAACTTAGTGATATTATCAGTAGGTTCTGTGGCAGGATCCTTCCACAAAACATCTACTTGTTCTGCTTCAGTAGCATTTGCACCTTCTAACTTTCTCTTTTTTCTCTGTTTCTTTACTACTGCTTTGTATTTTGGGCTGTAGAATACATCTAGAGGAGGTATGTCCTCTACATTAAGTACAATTTCAGAGGAGGGTGTGATTGGTATGTGCTCAGTTATTGTGGTTGTGCTACTTATTCCTGTGCTCAAAACTTTGGTTGTTTGTACAGGGGTCTGTACATTTTGTCCTTCTACATTAATCAATTGGTTAAAGGTTTCCCATTCATTATCTAATTCAATGGTGACTGGCTGTTGCTGTACATTGGTTGGAGGAGGATTTGTCTGCTGAGAAGTCAAAATTTGCTGCTGGGGAAGTTCTTTCGATTGCGCAGAATATTTCACTGATTCTTCAATTTTATCTTCCTTTTCATTAGACTTGTTGGAATTTTCAGAAGTCTCTTTGTCAGATTTGGAATTAGATTTATCTGTACTTGAACTGCCGTTAAGACTAACACTAGGAGTTTGCTCCCTTGCGGGTTCTAAGCATAGATTTTCCAAAGGAATAGGAGTTAGTCTTCTCTCTTTGTAAAGCTTGAATTCCTAGAATTCCTCTGGAGATAACTGCATTTGAGTTGAATTCAAAACTTCTTTAAATGAACTTCTTGTTTGGAACATATCATCAAAAAGATCTGGTTCCCCGGAAAATTCCCTCACTTTGATGGCATTGGTGAAATTCTTAACAATATTATTTGGGTCAAATAACCTTCTCGAAAATTTGAACAGCTGTAGGAATGTAATGTTGCCTAACTCTTTGAATGCATGACCAACATCGAAAAGTGAAAATGTTCCACATTTTATGGGAAATTGTGGCCAAATGCCTTTTTTCTTCCCTTTTAATTCCTTTGTCAGACCTCCTTGGCCACAGGTCTGATAAGCAATCTCCCGAGCTACCAATCTATCTGAAACATATAGGGGTAAGACATGGGGGGAAGCAGAACTTCCAAAAACCATAACATAAGTGAACAATTCCTCTCCAAACCATCTCGTGATGGGGAGAATATCAACCTCTGTTTCTGGGGATAACCTTGGGGCATCCTTATTATGTAATGTTCTGTACAATGGCAGCATTATTTCATGACAAATTTGGTAAAAATGGGGGACAAACTTAGACTCCCATAGTTCTTTATGGTACACATGAATAGGCAAAGGATCGTGGATAGTCCATTGCCAACCCATCACAGGGAATTTAGAGACATAACAGATAGCGTCTATGACATAAGCAGATAAATAAAAAGGCGGATAAATCCGCTGAGAAACACTTCGTTTGGACCGGTAGTGAAAAATAGCAGTGGTCAAATTATCAGATAAGATTTTGGCCTAATCTACAATTGTAGAATTAACGGCAGCATTCAACAAAGGGAACCATTCAGGCAAGATCATATTTATGTCAGGCTTTCAAAAAAGCCTGCATAACATGGCAGCAGCAAAACAATAAGGAGAGGTAAGTGAACCAGTACTGTACATACCTTGTTTGTTTTTCTTCAACGACTCATCTCTTTTGGTCCACTCTTGTGTGCATTCTGACAAATTTGCATGTTCTCTAGAAAAATCTTCCATGAATTGCTTATTATAACTCACCTGAGGCTTCGGCAACTTATACATCAGCCTCACATCTTTTGTGGTGAATGACCTGATTAGCTCTTGAGATGGAGTTCTAAATTGCCTATCTGAAATATCGGTGCTGTCCAGCACCCATTTCACCATGTTCGTATATGGGATAATCCTCGGCCTTACCGCTATCCTATGCAAAAATGAGCAAGCCAGTTCTTTAAGAGTTGCCTCAGACGTATTACTAGAACCCACTGTAGCCGCAACTTTCAATATCACAGGATTTTCTTCTTCCAGCAAATTATACATTCCTTCCCATGTGGTTATACCGGCATCCTTATTGCAAGAGGTGTCTGCATACAGTGAAGCCATTTCTCTATTTTCAGAATTTGAGCTCTTCTCCTTCTTACCCATAATGTTATGTGAAAGCTTTGTATAGACGTTTGCTCCTTCGTGCCTGCGTTTTACGAGTTAAATGAGAGTAATGGCATAAGAAAGGTGATGAGATAGTTTTAAATGTAAAGGCGGATGAAATATATTATTATAACGTGAAATGAATTTCAATCAAAACAAAATCTCATTTACCATTAATTTTCAACCCATTCATTTAATCCAATCATTAAAGCGCATAACAAATATTGATATATGGGAAGATTGTCTTTGAACAACGCGCTTTTATGAATTTGCGACATTGTGATCTGCGATTTGCTGCGTAATATCGCAATATTGCAATGTTGCAATATCACAATATCGCAAAATGAAACCATCACAATTTTGTAAATAGCGCAAAAGCGCAAGTTGCGAAATAGCGCAAAAACGCACATCGCAAATCTCGCAAAAGCGCAAATTTGTAAGTAGCGCAAAAGATATCCGTTTAACATTTCTCTTTTCTGTGCTATGCGATCTGCGACTAATATTTTATTGTATAGGCTTTTGGGTTCACATTATCGCAAAATCGCAAAATCACATTTTCAGTTTTACAAAAGATATATACCATTTTGCGATGGATGCGCTATTTTGTTTAAAGAACAATTTTATTGTAATCTATCATAAAATTAAGTTTTTCTTAAGGTTATTTCTAAGGGATTTCTCTAAGTTTATTATAGAAAGTTTTATTTGAAAAGGAAAACAAATCCTAATTGATTTTTTTGGATTTTTAACTAAGGGTCCCCATTTATTTAGTATTATTGCTAATATTGAATAAAAGGGGGGTGGTCACAACACCTTCTCAAGAATATTTATTCCCAAAGAGTGATCCTGCTCATCAACATGATTTCCTTAACATAGATTTCAGCCCACTCAATCAGAGCATATCAAGTTTGCTAGAAGACAACATTGCAATATATGATGAGGCTGACAGTGCAGATGATCATGTGGAAAAGGTGGAGTTTCTTTCCCAAAAGAATCCCAAGATTAGTCATGTGGATGAAGGAGTAGTCCTGAATGGATCTTATTTCTCAAATCCTCTAAGCTAGCTATTATTCCAAGATCCCTTTGTTGTTTTCTTAGAGATCTGAAGAGGTAGTAAAATATGTCAAGAGCAGTTTGATGCAAGTTTTAAAGAAAATTTTAGGCACTAATGTTCAAAAACAAGTGAGGTGGGAGTGGCCTTTCTATTCTCTCAGCACAATCAAAGAGCTAAACAAAGATCACTCATGGAATCATCTACTTGATTGGTTACATTGTAAAAGAGAGTTCACCAAATGAATATATATCACATGTAAGTTAGATTAGGATAGGTAGGTATGCAAATAAGCTCAGCACTATGAGAATATTTCTAGTTTTTAGTCTTAGAATGCTGATCTAAAATGACACAAAAACAAATAAAAGAAGAAAAAGAGGGCAGGTAAAAAGAAGAGGTACAGCCCCATACCAAAAAAAACGAGTATTTCTGAAACTGTGCAAGTATAAATGCCACTACTTAACAAAGAAATACTTGTTCAGTCATCTAGCCTAATCATGATTAAACATTTTTAAACTTCTGTTGATGGGTTAGTGAAAGAAGAGTCGTCAAAATGTTTAAGTTTGGCTTGTCAGTAGATTAGATTATGAAAATATGACAGTTCCCATAGAATAAGTCTGAACCAAAGAGAAACGAGAGGGAGGCATAAACAATTCTGAATCACATCCCTCATGTTTTCTAGTTTTTTATTAAACAAAAATAATGTCAGTGTGTAGCTTGTCCAAATTCCACAACCCATGGCAAATCAGATTGCTTAATCCTGGTTTTGTCATATTTTGGATTTCATTTCAGTAGGTTAGAGAATAAATTCTTCCAAACAACTTAATATTGATAGGTGAGTAGACTAGGTAGAAAATAAGAGAGTTAATTAGCCTAATCTTAACACTTGGAAGTGATAAGGGTACAAGTAGATATTTTTTTATTCTTTCAAAAGAAAATAATGTCAAAGGTTTGCCAGTCCAAGTGCACCCAAAAGAAGAAAAATGTTAGGAAAAATGAGATGGGTAGGTAGAACTGATATTGAAGCAATCATGTCATTTCATATTTTTGAGATCACAGCTTCAAGAGAACATCATCAAATGAAGGAAGAGGGATATGTGAAGTAAAATTAAGGTACTGATCTTCAAAATTCAGAGATATGAACTCCGAGGTTCTTGACACCTCCTAAAAAGGAGCTGCCCTCCATCAATAGTAATTTTTACTATCTGTAGATGACCATATATTGGTTCTAGATTTATAAAAACAAAATTCCCTAAATATTGTGAGTTTTAGAAATCTCACTACCTTCATTATCCTTATAGAATTTTTTTCACTATTCTACCATTTTTCCATTCCATGGTTACCCTGTAACTCCTAAAGGACTCCTTATGGGCTTGCGCCACTGATCTCCATCCTTTTTCCCACCTATGACCTCATTACTCTGTTTTTCCCTTACCCATAACTCTTCTTTAGATTTAGGGTTACCTATAGCCTAACTCATTCCCATTATTCCCAAATTCCTCAAGCAGTGATGGTCCCAAAAATATCTCTGTAGGCTCCTTAGATAAATCAAGTACATTGGATTTTGGATCTTCAATGAAAAATACTATGTTTTTCACTTGAAGACACTAAGCCAACTTTCAGTCAAAGGCCAGGTCAAAAGATCCTCCCACTAGGTGAATTAGGGTTTCATATGGTCCAAGGTCAATCATTGGTGTTTCAAACACTATTTTCCTTTGTTAGAATATGTTTCAGAGGTCTTGAAATGTTGAGACATGGTCATTTAAGAAAATATCTGAAAGTCTCCAAAAAAGACTACCTTATCAAATTCAAGTTCTACAAAAGGTAAATGTGACTTGGCACTTTTACAGGAGTGTTAAGAGGTCAATCAGTAGAAGAAATTGATAAGGTAAATGGTATGTTCCTAAAGGAAGACATCTTGCATCAAGGAAGACAGGAAGCACTTGGTCTTAAGGAGAATTAGGGTTTTTGAGCTTGATTGGGCTAACAGTGTTCCAAGCAAGGATCAAACGCAAAAATTACCATGGAGGAGGTACACAAGGAAACCAAACATGAAGAGAAGTTTTTCAAAAATCATGGATGAAATAGGGAAAAAGGTGAGGTGAACTGGAGATAAATGAATGAACTTAAAAGGGGTATAGAGAACTTAGAAGATAACATTGATAATTGTTTTCAAGCACTCTAGACACCTAGGTTCTTCAGAAGATGTTCAGAAAAGGTGAAATGATAATTTCAACTCCAATATGACAGCAAAGGGATTATGAAGATGTCACTGTTTGATCATATTTCATACTTGTCGAAGGGAGTTTGTCATTCCAAAATAATCAAAAGATGGTTTGAGCTCCATGGTGTAGGTAAAGGAAGATTCTGGAAGTGTTACATTTTGCTTGAACTTTGAATCCCAAAGATGTCAAAATAAACATGTCAGATCTCCAGGATCAAAAGGAAACAAAAATTTCATGTCTCTAGCAAACTGCCAGCCAAGGTAAAAATGATAAATTGAGTATTGTAATAGGACCCACTGAATTTTTTGAAGGTGCCATCATGTGTGATATAGCCCTGAAGTTTTCAAGATCAACTTATTATGCCTCCAGGATCAGAAGAAAGGTTGATGTCCTAGCCCCCACAAACTTACAAGCGAGAAAGGGTAAAAGTGTTAAGTTGAGTTTCATGATAAATAACACTAAGGTTTTTGAAGATGTTTCTACTATGTGAACATCCTAAGGTTTTCAAAGGTGAAGTCATCATGCCCCAAGAAGAAAAAGGAGGAGCCACCTCAAATGACTTTAGCCACTTGCAAACAAAAGGTCAACAAATATCAGTGAAAAGGGAAAAAGACTTGTAAACATTGGGAAGTGGTTTGCAAAGACAAAAAGAAATTCCACATGCCTATAGAACTCGTTTCATGCTTCATAAGAATCATTGGTGCCTTAGAAAGAATTAAGAGTCTCAAGGAGAGAAGAAAATTTGAGTTCTCAAGGCAAAATCGAACAATTTTTCCGAGTGTTGTGCCCTTGGTTGCACCCTTGGCTTGGTGTTGCATGCCTGGAAAGTGGCATTGTGCCCCTGGAAATTTTCTTCTATGTAAATTACATAATCACTGCGCACCTAGAAATAGGTGATGCATGCCTGGCAAGGCACTGTACCCTTGCCCGACACCCACAATGCTTAGCCTAGGCACTGCGCTCTTAGCCAGGAGGGCCTCCTCAACCCTACAAACACTCAATGCACTTCAAAAATATTTCAAAAAATTTTCCAAGGTCATCTAAGGAAGTGATAAGGAGTAAGTGAATGCCCTAACCATATATTCATGATTTTTTCATGATTTAGTTGGAAGAAAAGGTAACCCTAAAAATAAGCCCTATGTGTTTAGAATTGCAATCAATGTTTTTCATTTCCTCATCTACCTAAAAAGAGTATCAGTCATAGAAAAACGTGGATTAGGGTGCTGTGAAGGTTTTCATTCATTTAAGTTTCCTCCTAAACCCTTTTCCTTCATAACACTCTATCCCCTCACTTGCAAAACCTACCATTCCATCACCTTCTGTTTCATCTCAAAATTCACATCAAATTCTAGGGTTGGCAAAGTAGAATTTTTCAAATATCAAAAGAGAGAGAAAGTGGTAGTGATATAAAGTCTGAAATGCCAAGAAAGCATGAACATAAAGGTGGCCCTCTCAAAATCCCTCACCATCCTCTCCTTGTACTATTGTATCAAGCAAAGGTAAATCAAACAATGAGGGAGATGGAAATGATGCAAATTTCAGTGAGGCAGATGCCAATGAGAAATCAAACAAATGAAGAAAAGAGCAATAATGAAGAAAGGGACAGTGATGAAGATAGCAGTGAGAAATAAATCAGTGGGGCATATGTCCATTAAAGAAAAAAATGAATTAGATGGCAGTAAGGAATCAAGCAATGAAGAGGAAGGTAATGAGGACTCATATGCCAATAAGGAAGAAAACAATGAAGAATCAAACAATGAGGAAAGAGTAGTAAGGCTGATAATAATGAGGCCTATAAAGAATATGGTTGGACCAAGGGGGAAAACGAAAAATAAAATATTGACATCCTTGCAGATGCATCACTATAGTTATCCCAAACATAATCAGCAAGGAAAATCCAAATTTTGGCATCTTTTTGTAAATTTGGGGTTTTGACTATTTTGGAGGGCCAAAGGTGAAATGCCACTCATGTTGCGCTCTTTTTTGGGGCACTCTTTTGAGAAATGGCTTACATTTTTGGAATACTTAGACCAAGGACATCATCCACAAAACATTTCTGATCATTTGGAGCAGTTTTGGTACTCCAAAAGTGCCAAAAACACCCAAAAAAATCAACTTTCTGCCCTATTTTCAAAGATGGTGTTGTGCCTTGAGAAGTCTTGGGAGAACGCATTTTTGGGCAGGAAAATAGAAACCAAATGAAACACTAAAGGCTTATTTGTAAATTATAGTTGAGAATCTTTCAAATGAGCTATCATGGAGCTCATTTGGACACCTGGACGACCTCTGGACCTTGGTCACGAAACATGCAAGTTTTCTGGTGTAGGCATTACGCCCTTGGCCTTGGCGCCACGTCCTTTCCTGTAAAGTCAACAAAAGACATAAATTTATTGAAAAAATAAATTTTTGAGGAATTTTAAGGAAAATCACTCCTAGCTAGCTCATAATTTATGTTTGAAGTTATTTTTCATTTATTACATTGGATATTTTGTGCCTTGGGCCTTGCATGGTCTCTTTAGACAAAAATGGAATTTATGATGTATTAATGACATTTTGGAAACCCTAGTTAGGTTTTTGGTCCTCCTTGCTAGTTAAATACATCATTGAGGCCTCATTTTACATGTTGGATGATTATTGAGAAGAATATCATAGACTTGAAGATTAGAGAGAAATTGGCTTTGGATTTTGTGGATGTCTTGATGTGTATGACTATGGAGTAGGCTCACTTGCAGGATTCAATAACATAGTTAATGGTGATGTGTTTCTTATTTAGTGCTTGTTTTCTTATGTTATCATTTTGTTTCATCTTTCTCATGCAGTAGGATAGAAATTTTAGGCTAAGAAATGTTGTTTGGAGGCACCTTAGCTCTATCTTCTCTCTATTTCTTGTATGTTTTCCTCTGCTAGGTTAGATTAGAGAATTCTTAAATTCTCTCTAGTTCCACTTATGCTTGTTTATCTTAAATATGATTTGATGAAGCCAATGTCAAAGCAGTTCATGGTTAGCCCTACTCTTTGATATGAATTAAACATTATTTTTAAGGTCTTTGTTTTGAATTATTGCTGATTAAGTTTAACTGAAGAGGTTTATGATTTTCCATGCCCTTTTGTTTATCTTAAATGGTTGCTTTGGAGGTCTTTGTAGTTTTATTAAATAAATTAGGATTTCCCTTCACTTTGATATCTACTATATCTTTATCTTAAATGTTTTCTTTACTCGAAGGTGAAATCACTTGAAGACTTACAAGTTTATTGCCTTCTATGGTTCATTGAATTATTTTCTTAATGTCTATTTTCTAGGGTTTGGTCAAAGAAGTTATTGGTATGCCCTGTCTTTGGTTATTTTTTTATGCATAGTGATTTTTAAAGCCATTCTTGTTAAATTATTTGTTAAAGGATTCTTAACTTCCCTTTGCACCTACTATGTTCACAATTTAATGTTTGACTTCACTCACATAAGCTTTTAGATCCATTTAGATTTGTTAGACTTGCCATGTGATATACCCTTTACCTATTGTTGCACTTCTCAAGACCTTTTGTAGAATCCATAGCCCAATGGTTCCAACCTCTCTCACTCTATATATTCTACTTGACAACCTACCCAACCAAACAAACAAACAAAAAAACCCCAATCCTATAACTAGCCTAAAATCTAAACCCTAAAAATATACAAGTCACATCTTTCACAGAAACATAAAGAGAGCCCTCTTTGAGTCCAGGAAGGCTAGTTCCTAGGACTCTAAATACTGGTTTGATGTTACCCCTTTACATTTTGTCTTTCCAATCTAACAAATTACGGGGACCTAACAATGCATAAACACCAATATTAGAAACCATAATATTATAAACCCTGATATGAGACCCAATTTCTTAATTTAGCATTGCAACGAAGAATAAATTTTGATGCAACGTAGCATTGTGACAATCATTGTTAGATTGATTATTGCATTCTTCCAATATAAATATTCTAAACCATAAAATAAACATGGTTGACCATGGTTGATTTTCATATTGAGACAATCCATGTCACAATGCGACGTTGGAACGTGCAAACCCTATCAATCATATTACACCAAAGGAATAGGAACACTTAGATTAATAAACCCAAGGGACTAATAAAACAAAAGGATTAACACTAGAAACCCAAGGGATTATGAACCTAAGGGAATAATATTGGACCCAAGGAATAAATATTATAAACCCAAGGTATTTAAACCCTATCATAAATATTATAAATCCTGAAATATATATGGTTCAACATGGTTTACCATGGTTGATTTTCATATTGAGACAATCCTTGTCCAAATGCAACATAGGACAATGTGCAATCTTCTTTGACCATTATAAACCCTAACATTATTATTGTAAACCCAAGGGATAATATTATAAATTCTTGTGATTAATAAACCCTATGATTAACAATATAAACCACACAATTATAAACCTTAAAATGATATATCCTACACGGAGTATTAAAAATAGCATAAACACTAAATCCTAAATTCAACATTATAAACCCAATATTAGAGACCTTAATATTTTAAGCTCTGATATTATACCTAATTTTATAATTTCACATTGTGACATTGAATAAATGTTGATGTGATGTAACATTGCGACAATCATTATTAGATTGATTATTGCATTGAAACAATGTTTATCGCACTATAATGTTGCTCATATCTCTGAATCATTTCATCATCACGATGTTAAACCCTAATATTATAATGAACATTAGAAACCCTAAAACCATAAATGTAATATTATAAATCATAATATTATAAACCTATGTTAAATATATTGAAATTGAGATTATAAACCCTAACAGTAGTATTATAAACCCAATGATTTAATATTAATAAACTCAAGGGACTAATATTAATACTTTGTGATTAATAAAGAAAAGTTATTAATATTTTAAGTCTATGAAATTCATATTATAAAGTTTTGGGATTAATATTATACACCCTCACGATTAATATTATATGCCCTTAGGGTTAATATTATAAACCCAAAGGATTAAACCCTTGGGTTTATAATATTAATCAAATTGCGGAGATTTTTTTTTAATATTTAATATTTATAATATTAAATATAAAATATTTTTTAATTATCAATATTACTGATATTAACGTTACAATTTAACATTGTTAATAATTTTAACGTTACTATGTTAATAACATTAAATGTTAATAAATTTTTTAAATTATTTTGATTAATAATGTTATTAATATTATTTTTTAAACAACATTAATATTGTATTAACAATGTTATTTCTTAATAATAATAATAATAATAACAAATATAATAATATATTTTTTAATATTAATTTTAATGTTAGTATTAATCATCATTTATATTCATACTTTTTAATAGATATTATTTATTTATTTATGATAATAATTGTTACAAACTTTTAAAAAACTTACTATAAACTAATTTAAAAGTCTAACAATAATATTATAAACCCAAGGCATTAATATCATAAAGTTTTGGAATTATTATTATATGCGTTAAAGTTTAACATTATAAACCTAAGGGATTAAATCTTTGGGTTTTTATATTAATCCCTTGAGATTATAATACTAATTCGAAAAATTTATAATATTAATCTAATAAGTAATGCCTTTTACTATTATTTAATATTTATAATATTAAATGTAAAAAAACTATATTTTTTAACTATCCATATTATTAATATTAATGTTACAATTTAAATAATAATAATAATTTATTTTTATTATGTTAATAATATTGAATATTAATAATTCCAAAAAATTATTATGATTAATAATATCAATAATATTTTAATATATTTTAAGAAGACATTTATTTTCCAAAATAGTAAAGAGCATTTAACTATAATAATGAATTGAAGGCTTACATGACACAACATAAGGGCTTTACCGTATTTAAATTTGTTCAAGAGCACATTTCATAGTCTACATAGATTTTATTATATATATATATATATATTCTCATTGATTTTAAATGAAACAATTTTATTTGAAAGTTTGTTAAAGAAGAGTGAACGTGGCATATTAGAGGGGGAAGAGGAAAAATATAGTCGTTAAAAAGAAATGTCATTTAACATACTAAAACTAATTGTTAAAACCAATTGTTTATATTAAATTTAATACTAAAATATAATATTATATTATATATTATATTAATCATAATAAAACCTAATATTATATAAATTATATTAATATTTAAAATCTAAAATTATGAAAATATCATTATAAATTAAAACCATTAATTCATGTTATAACCTAATATTATATAAATTATATCAATATTTAAAATCTAAAATTCTAAAAATATTACTATATATTAAAACCATCAATTCATGTTATAAGACCATGTTAATGTTTTGGGAGTTTCATGAAACTACAATTAATGAAGACCAGTGAGTCGAATAGAAAAATATTTGGGTCATCATTACTTTTGAAACATGCACTTTTAAGAATGTAATGTACAATCATGTGCAAACACGTTTCAATAATATAAATTTTAACATTTATACTTTTAATTTTATTTTTTTAATCTTCTTACGTGTTGATAAATAAAGAGTACAGTAAATTTGTAATCATGTTTTGTGAAAAAATAATTTAAGTAAGGATTAAACATATAATTTAGAAATTTAAGAAATTTAGTGGTGTGATTTCCGTTTATTTATCGAGTGGCAACAACAATAATTTTCTTGCATCTTTAAATTTACACCATCTCATCAAAAGAATATAATTAAGAAAAATATTAAACTAGACAATTCCACTAGAGAAGACGCCTATCAAGATAATTATTATTACTAATTAATATTATTATTTTTAATGCAAACTAAATTTAATAGCATTATTAATTAATAAATATTAATAATAATTAACTAATTAATTTTTATTTCATTCATTATTAATTAATTCATTAAATAAATCATTCAAAAATTCATTGAATAATTCATTATTAATTATTAATTCACAAATAATTAACTAGTAAATTAGAATAATAAATAACTTATTTTTTTATTATTTACCAACATTCTTTTATTAATATAAATATGGTTAATTAAATGCTAGTTAATATAAATATTAGTAATTAATATAAATATTATAAATAAATAATAATTATAATTAACCCATTATTATTATTATTTATTAATATTGTTTTATTAATATAAATAATTTTTTTATAAATATTTTATTTTATATAAATATTTATTAATAAAAATATTGTTCTTTTAATATTTTATATTAATATTTTTTAATTAATTAAATGTAAAGATTTATATTTTACTTGAGGAAAAATATTTAAAAAATTATGAATAAAATTATACCACACGAATATGAACTTTTAGATTAATAAACCCAATGGATTGATATTATAACCTCAAGTAAATAATAAATCCAAGAAATTTATACTAAAAACCAAAGATATTATAAACCTAGGGGAATAAAATTAAACCCTCAGAGATTAATGTTATAAGCCCAATGTATAAAACCTAAGATAAATATTATAAATGCAA
Organism: Pinus albicaulis; assembly: GCA_034641835.2. NCBI lineage: Eukaryota > Viridiplantae > Streptophyta > Pinopsida > Pinales > Pinaceae > Pinus > Pinus albicaulis. The sequence goes on along the minus strand of CM076583.1, from coordinate 249,364,301 downwards.
GGGAATAATATTAAACCCAAGGGATAAATATCATAAATACAAGGTATATAAACCCTAAGATAAAAATTATAAACACTGAAATAAACATGGTTGATGTAACACCCCCAATTTGTGTGTTGAATTTTTAAAGTTAGACATTTGAACTTAAATCCTAAGGGGGTGGACCCCAAGGGATGAGTATGGTGTGAATGTATTTGCATATTTTATTTGAGGAAATAAATAAAATGATTGTGCATTTTGACCAAAAAGAGAATTAGAGATCACTTGCCAAATCCATGAGGATGGATAGTGCAACAAATCCCCAAAAATCTTTCAAAAATCCTTGAAAGAAATTAATTTAGATTTGAGGAGGAATCTAAATTTCCCCAATGAAGAGGAGTAGTTGGGAAGAGGTGAGAAAAAGCTGGAAAAGCTGAGGAAAAGCTTAAAGCGGCTTTAAAGAATCCCAAAATGGGAAGCCTAGGCTAAACGGGAAAGAAAGCATCCTGCTATTCTGGACGCAGAATTAGAAACATGCTTTGGGGAAATATGAGCTTAAATAAGCTGCTCCTAGGCAGATCAGGGGTTGATCTGTTCTAGGAGGTGATCTCTGCTCAGGGGTGAGTCCTGGGAGACAAAGAGGACTCTAAGGTTGGGAGGTTGGTCATTTTGCAGATTTTGTGGTATGTTCTGAAATTCTTGTTACTATGTCTTATTACAGTATGAATTGGCTACATATAAAATTTTATTTTATGACAATGAAGAATTTTGGTACTACATTTAACAGAATCTATCCTTAGGTATTCACCTTCCCGATCTGTTTAGTTGTAGACTAGAAAATCCCTAGAGTAGAAACTCCAGAATCTCTAAAACAAGGATTGGTTTAAATCTAAAGTTACTTAAACCCTATAGATGATAAATTATTGTTTTGTTCATGGTAGGCACAATTGTGATATTTTATGCTTATGAATCTGCTAGAGGAACAATATAGTAGTACTAGAGTTACCTGGTATAAATACCAACTGCTGAAAGTAAGTACAATGAATTTTGACACTTGAACTTATGCCAGAAAAGTGAAGATTACCTACACCATATATGTGTATAACTGTGAAACTTTATGCTCATAGGTAAGTGGAAAACTATATTAGTTGATCTAGAGACATCATAGAAGTAAATCCAAGATGTAGGATTTTACATGTCAACATTTTCTAGCTCTTAAAGAAATTCTATTCTACAGAAGGAATATATCCTGTATAGAAAATATAGAGCACATTATATTTTGAAATCCATCTCAAATTCCTGATTTAAGCATCATAGTCAAAGACTAAAGTTATAATTCAGTTATACGACATAATGACTATTGAATATATATAACTACCCATGTGACATTATGTGCTCATAAGTATGCTAGGAAAGTATGGTAACTGAACTGAAATTGATATGGGATTCACAACTAAAAAGAGAAAAATGTAATGACATTCGATTAGGGTACTCGAAACTATGCTAACAAAGTAGTAACTTTACCTTAGAGGAGTATGATCGCATGCATAGAAACTTTATGATATAGGTATATTGCTTGTTAAATGAAAAACAAGAACCTTGAAGTAAATACTATGAAAATAAATTTAATCTATGGTATTGTACATTATTACATAAACCATTTAATATTGATACTTGCATTTAATCCAATAGCCGACCTCATCAAGTCGTGAGAACAATTTCCAAGAGGTCCTTTTAGTATTTAAATACATGAACTATACATGTTATGTCAACCATATTGGTTCTGTCAAACATATCGGTTCAAAAGAAATTAAAAATGTAAGGCATATATATATAAATTACATGCGGCAAAAGAAAGTTATGAATGCGAGTCATATATAAATAAACCCTATATGCTCAACAGAAGACGTCGATGCAAATCCAGAAGGTCAGTGGAATATATATACATAAAATTCCTCGCCGCCAATAAAACTAATACATAGTTACTCTATTAAAGGTGCGTGGCGTTAAAGTAAAGATCTGGAGTTTAGGATAAACTCATAGCTACGACGGTAGTGAATTTCACAAACCCTACCACAAAAGAAATAAAACGAAATCCGAATCACAAGTAAACGAAAGTAACAAAATTAAAATCTAAGGGCGACGAGGGTAGATTATCATTCACGGCAGCATAATCGCCGCACGATTCCACATCTCGTTTTAAAACAGAGAATTAAGAGAAGTTCTGAATATCATATTAGTATATCATTCTGTTATCGCTTGTAGAGCGAGAGCTTGGCGAAAAGATGTGCAAACGAGTCATGTAGGATTTCAGTTATCTACTGGCGAATCATAGCGATTATAAATATTCATACAGTAAGTTAACTATACATTAATTCTCTGGAAAGCAGGCGTAATTAGGCCACGACATCTCTGAACAAGTGTATACAGTAGTTGAAAGGAACAAAATACAAAGTGATGCGTTCAACGCATTGGCGAACGCCATAACTACTTGCAGAAGTAGAGCTACATGCAGTATATTCAAATGACTGTTAGACGTCTGAGGGACTGTGGAAAACCTCCCACGCCAGCATGGCATGATCCATGCTTGCAAGGAAGGTATCACAGTGAAACAATAGCCATGCAGGCATTGAAATGTCATTCAAGGAGGGAGATCACCGATATAACATAATCGGTACCATTTTACTCGTATGAATCCGATAATGAATAGCCATTAACACGCAAGAGAACAGTCAGTAGAAATATAAATCGTAAACCAGAATGAGTTAACATCGACCTGGTGAATCTAAACGATAACATAATGACCCAAAACATTTACAATCTAAATGATTAGGGTTACCTCCGGATGAATTTACAGAACTACGGCAAGAAGGAACCAGAGTTTTACGAATACGCACAAGAGGACAGGCTCGCTCTCTGTCTCCAGTAGATAGACGGAGACGACGAGCTGTTACCCTCTTGGCGCAGACATGCTGGTAACTCTCCCATACCACCAAGTCTGAAACAAACCTCCCTGCGGTTGAATCACATCGAAACTTATATAAAGGAAACAAAGAAGGGCCGCATACCTGAAGTAGGAGTGAAACTGATGAATCAACAGATAGAGTAACCTCAGATTTAATAACCTCTGTAACCCTAAACCCTCTGCCCAATAACCAGCAAGAAATCCCAAGATAGATTGGGCAGACACAACACGTAGCAGAAGGGTACCATGGACATCAATGGGCGCAGGGAAGGTTGGGCGTCGTATGTACCAAATATTAGGTTAACTCCAGGAAACGTAGCGCACCGAGGTCACATGCCAACGACCGTCGCAGCATAGTGTGGGCTAGACGACCCATAAGCACCGTAACAGTACTAACATGGTGTACTTACGCACAGAATCCTGACGCGTAGACGCGGGTTCCGCACACAAACGAGCAATGGTATATCCTCGCCAGTAGCGTTGAGTGGAGAGTAACCGCCGAATGCATATAGCCGCCATGATAACCTGTGTAATACGCCAAGACACCGTGTTAAGTCAGACGGGCAATGAAATGGGATTCATGAAATAATTGAGCAGTATAGTCACGATTGAACCATACAATTTCATAATGCCAAGCATAGATATATAACTTGGCGGTATTATTTAAGGCGCAAAGGGACTATAGATTAGGCATACGATGATCCGTAAATAATTACGTATGACAATAATATGTAAGGGGAAAGTCGCTCTTAGTGATATATAATATTGACTCATGTAATAGTCGTGGAGGTACGCCTTTACAAAGGAGGTTTTAACAAAGTATACAACAATAATTCCACGCCATATATGTATATGCGGTGTCAATACTCTTATTATTAAAGGGACGTGGGGTATATGAATATATACATTGGTTAAATGAACAAAGTCGACATCAATAATTTATATTTAATCATAGTATTAAAAGGGGAATCTATGTAGGTGTTCCATAAGAGTATCAACGTATGGGTTATACATATATACCTATAGATATTTATATGTGGTATATAAATATGGGTCAAATATCTTAATAAGAGGTGTACTTCACATATATCAGGGGGGTTATAAATACTCAAAAGGATATGGTTGATAAATGTAGGTTGGACATATATTTTATATAGAGATATATATATAGTTATATATATGTGGGTAACAGATATATAAACATATCCCCAGATAATCGTGTGGAATACATGTGTGCTAGGTAATAGAAAAAAAAAAAAATTCCCCTAAACTGGAGGTGTGACAGTTGACCATGGTTGACCATAATTATTTTTCATATTAAAAAAATATTTATTAGAGTGTGACATTCAACTATGGTTGATCATGATTGATTTTCATAATGAGACAACCTTTGGCACAATGCAACGTTGGACAATTTTTTACCATTGTTCACCATGGTTGACCATAGTTAATTTTCATATTGAGACAAACTTTGACACAATTTGACATTTTCCCATCGTTGGCGAGGAGTTACCATCATTCTAAACTGAAGATATTTATATTAAATAGTAAGATTAATATTGTAAAACCTATGAATAATGTTATACCCTAAGAATATCAACTCTAGGGAATAATAAACCAAAGGGATTAATTATAAAACTCAAAGGTACTATACACCCAATGGAATAATATTAAACTCAAGGGATTAATATTATAAATGCAAGGTATATGAACACTAAGATAAATATTATAAATCCTAAAATAAACATGGTTGCCTGTTGTTGACCATGGTTGGCCATGGTTCATTTTCATATTGAGACAATCTTTGTCACAATGTGATGTTGGACCATGGTTGATCATGGTTCAACATGATTTCTTTCCATATCGAGTCAATATTTATCACATTGTGATGTTAGACCATAGTTTATTTCATATTGAGAAAATATTTGTCAAAATGTGACATTGGGCCATGCTTGACCATGGTTAACTATGATTATAAACATAAGGGATTTATATTATAAACCGTATGAATAATATTACACCCTAAGAAAATGAACCCTTAGATTAATAAACCCAAAGAATTAATATTATAAACCCAAAAGGAAAATAAAACCAAGGGATTAATATTATAAACCCTATGTATATAATCCCTAAGGTCAATACTATAAATCATAAAAAAAACATGATTGACCACGTTTTAGCATGGTTGATTTTCATATTGAGACAAACTTTGTCATAATGTGACATTGGAACATGGTTCTGCATGGTTTCCCATGATTATAAAACCAAGGTTTTTATATTAAACCTTAGGATTAATATTATATACCTTATAAATAATATTATACCCTAGGAATATGAACTCTTAGATCGGTAAACCCAAAGGATTGATATTATAAACCCAAGGGTTCATTCTAAAACCCCAATGTATTATAAACCAAAGAGAAAATATTAAACCCAGAGGATTAATATTATAAACCCAAGATATATAAACCCTAAGATAAATATTACAAACCTAATGGAATAATAAACCCAAGAGATTAATACTAAAAACCCAAAGGATTATAAACGAAAGGGAATAATACTAAACTAAAGGGATAAATATTATAAACCCAAGGTATATAAACCCTAATATAAATATTATAAACCCAAAAATAAACATCTTTGACCATTTTCGACCACAGTCGATTTTCATATTGACATAATATTTGTCAAAATGTGATTTTGGTCTATGGTTGACCATGATTGATTTTCATATTAAGACAACCTTTGTTGCAATGCGATGGTGGACAATGTTTGATCATGGTTGATTTTCAAATTGAGATAATATTTGTCACAATGCGACATTGGACCATGGTTGTCATAATGTGACGTTGGACCAAGAAACAATCTTTGTCATAATGTGACCATGGTTGATTTTCATGTTGTGACAATATTTGTCACAATGAAGCATTAGAACATGGTTGACCATGATTGATTTTCATTTTGAGACAATATTTGTCACAATGTGACAATAGACCATGGTTGATTTTCATATTGAGACTACCCTTCTCACAAGGTGATATTGGACCATGGTTTCACATCGTTGACCATGATTATATTCCCGAGTGATTTATATTAAAGTCTAGGACTATTATTATAAACCTTATGAAAAATAGTATACCCTAGGAATACGAACCCTTAGATTGATAAACCCAAGAGATAGATATTATCAACCCAAGGGATTAATTATAAAACTCCAATTATTAGAAGCCTAATGGATTAATATTATAAAACCAAGGTATGTAAACACTAAGATAAATATTATAAACCTAAGGGAATAATAAACCAAAATGATTAATTTTAAAAATCTAAGCGATTATAAGCCCAACAGATACATATTATAAACCCAAGGTATATAAAACCTAAGATAAATATTATAAACCCTAAAATGAACATGGCTAATTATGGTCGACCATGGTTGATTTTAATATTGACAAAATCTTTGTCACAATGCAACATTGTACTATGGTTGATGATGATCAATTTTCATATTGAGACAACCTTTGTCACAATGCGACGTTGAACCAATGCTAACCATGGATGAGCATGGTTGTCACAATGTGAAATTGGATGAAGAGACAATCATTGTCATAATGCGACATTAGACCATGGTAGACAATGATTAATTTTAATTTTGAAAAAATATTTGTCATAGAGCAAGTTAGACCACGGTTGACCACGGTTGATTTTTATATTGTTATAATATTTCTCACAATGCGACGTTGGACCTATCTTGAAAATGGATGACCATGGTTTTCAAAATCTGACGTATGACAAAGAGACAATCTTTGTCACAATATGACCATGGTTATTGACCATGGTTGAACATGATTTCCCATGGTTGACCAGTGTTGATTTTGATATTGAGACAATATTTGTCATAATGCAATCTTGCAGCATGGTTGACCATGGTTTATTTTCATATTGACACAATTATTTTCATAATGCGACACTCGACCATGGTTGACCATGATTTTTTTTAATGTCGAGAGAATATTTGTGAGAATGTGATATTCAACCATGGTTGGTTTTCATATTGAGACAATATTTGTCACAATGGGACATTGGATCATGGTTGACCATGATTGATTTTCATACTGTGAAAAGCCTATGATAAACCCTAAGATAAATATTATAAACCAATGTATAAAATATATAGTTTTAAAACATTTATCTTCATAATGAGATGATAAATATTATAAACCGAGGTATATAAAATATACAGTATTAAAATATTTATCTTCATAATAATATGATTGTTATACAATTCCAAACACTTTATTATATATGTCTTGCATATAAGCCATAAGCTATTGGTTGTCACGATAGTGGTACATTGATGTTGTAGTAATGTTTTGGAAGAAGATTAAAAATAAATAATAATAAATAATAATTTACACTCAATTGATAGTGTACTCCTCTACCAATCACTTGAATATGCATGCCTCTACAACTATTTGATGTCAAATATTTTAGTTTCCAAATATTTGTTTTTTAATTTTTCATTTATTTTATAATAATAATTTAGTTTATTGTCACAGTTAAGCTAGAAATCAATTTGGTGTATTATATTCTTTTTTTTTGTGTGACAAGACACATGTCAATGTAATGTTTTGATAACATGTAACGTAGTAATAATTATTACTATATTGATTTTGTTCAAGTTTTTCATTATAAAAGAAAAATTATCTTTTAACACTTTGTTTCTATCAAGCATGAAGATAAATCACACAAAAACTCTTGAAGTGCAAATCTCTTTCAAGATTTAACAAGGGTAAAGAATGAATATATATATAGTCTCAAATCCTCAATGACCATAAAAAAATCACACATCTCTTTAATTTTCAGCAACAATTAACAAAATATTTTTAAATTTCAATTCTTTCATATATTACACACATAATTGATATCACTTAAAAATTGTATTCAACATGGGCATTGAATTATTTTTTTATGGCTACATTTCCCAGAAATACACACATATCAGTTCCACATTCACTATAAAAACGATCACACATATTACACATCTCCTCTTTTTTAAGCAACAAACATTAAAATTGTTTTATATACTATATACATAGTTGAATTGAAATATTTCATTCAAATTTGGAATTAGATTATTCTATTTGCATTTTATAAATTGAAATATTTTTTTAAGTCATTAATACATTTTTAAATTTATGTTTCTTTCATATTGGTAAGTATGAAAACATAAATATCTCGTTTTGTTATTGATTTGTCTTTTTAAAATTCATACATTAATTTAATATTGAAAATTAAATTGATTACACATCTACAACATATTATTAAGAATTAGGAACTAATTGAAATATCTAACCTTAAATTTATATAAAATTGATAGAAAATATCTTTATTTAAAATAGACATCGAAATATTTTTAAAATATAAAGAAATTAAAAGAAATTACATCTCTTACTTATTGAAAAGGTGAAAATATAACAAATTTATTTATTTTTCATATAAAATTATATTTCATATAAAATTATATTATTTAATATGTAGATAAAATAATTTATTTATTACTAATACTTTTTAACTGGAAGTATTTTTATAAATAAAATTGTCTTGAAAAAATAAATTACACATCCCCCCTCTCGTTAATATTGAAGCGTAATATGTATATAATTTTAAATTGCATGTATTAACTCCAGACGTCTCTGATAGTAAAATGTAAACAATTGTTAGTGTAGGGGCCGCAGGAATAGTAGGTCCATCAAATTAGATCATTCCCTGTGGGTAGAATCTCTGCTTTGAAGGCTTGCCATAGTTACTGCGAGGTGACGATTCAATGTCCTCGAAAGCATGAAAGCGAGGACACCTCCTACAGTTTCCGAAATGCCGATGATAGAAAAGGGCAATGCCGTGTTTACGTTTCCCCTCACCAACACGAGGGGCGACTATGGCACCGATCTTCCCCGCCTGGCTCGCTAAACTGAACGCTGGGTTCCTCACTACTGTCGAAAACAGCTCGCATGTGTAAACGTATACCAAGTTATACATCCCCGCCGCGCCAAATATCTCCACCAGGCTACATGCTGGCTTCACGCCACTCACAACTTCCTTTGGATTCGAACCGACAATCTCCACGAGCACCGAAGTCAAACTTGCAAACAGAGAAGACACTTGCTTAACAGCATCAAGAAGATGAACATCACCCTCCTTTCAAACTTGTCAACCATCATTGCCGTCAGAGAATATGGAGCAACTGCGCAACCAAGAAAGACACAAAAATAAAAAATGTCACTCATTGAGCAACTAAGAAAATGTGCACTCTTTCCTTACAAACATCTTAAAGTAGAAAAGAGGAAAACATCTAAAATTCTAGGAAAGAAGGAATCATATCAATGTATTTGCTTTATCTAATAATGCATTTGATTTTCTGAAAATATCTTTTGTCATTACAAAATAAATAAATAAAGGAGAATGATTGCATTGTTTATAAAATTCTCATCTCTCCCTCATAATAAATATTGTGGTATTGTGTTATTCCTTTTTCATGCCTCTATCTTGTTATGTGCTTCTCTGCATTAGTTTTTCAGATCTGAAAGTAGATCAATTGGTATCAGAGCATAAGATATTGGAAGCCATCCACTTGTTCGAAGAATTTTTTTTTTAGGGTCCTACATTTCAATCCATTCAGTGGATGAAAATCATGTCGCCCCATCAAGAGCCCTCCACTGCAAACTCTCCAGTAAATGATTTAGCTATGGCTCTTGAAGAGCTAATTATGCTGCAACAACAATGATGCCCTCCATGGAAAATGTAGCTTGATACACACTGTCCACTACCCAAATTCTCAAGCCAAATGAATGGTCAGGTTGTTGATGCTTGGCTCCGACGTCTCTCCAACTATTTCGAAACCCGTCCAATGATGAAAGAGGAGATAAAACTTTAGATCGCGAGTCTACAATTGGAAGGCTTAGCACAAACATGGTGGGATACTCATCTTGAGAATATGTCCTTGTTGTTCAACTTGGAGAACCAGCCGAGACCATATTGACACGTATCACATCTTGGGATCTACTTTTCCACGCCTTAAGAGAACACTTCTATCCTATAGGATATATCCAAAATATCCTTGTCAAATGGTTACAACTTTGACAACTACCCAATCAATCATTACAAGTTTACATTGATGTCTTCTGCAAGTTGCGCATTCAACTCCATATCTCTGATCCAAAAGAGGTACTAATTATCAAATTTAATTCTGGTTTGCTAATGCTTTTTAGACGTGAAGTTGAGTTGTCTGATAGCACTTCATTAGACAAGGCCTTTATTCGGGCCCTGGCTATGGAACGCAAAGTGGGTACTCCAATCCGATCTCCTCAAGCAATAAATGGTCAATCTCCCTTTCGTTCTTCTAATGTCACCTTTGCCTCATCCCCCACACCTCACAATACCCTCTATTTTACTTCTCATAAGATCAACTCACATGCTTCTGCAGATTGTCGTGTACTGAAAAATCTATGCCCTAACAAGACTCTTTTTACAGAGGTCGAGCAACCAAATTCCACTACCCCACTTCTTGTTATTTCTCTCAAACCTCTATTACGCCTCTGTTTACCCATAATTGCCAGATCAAACATGAGTTGGCCATGGTTATTATTAAAAATGGGAGTCGAAAGAATCTTGTGGCACAAGACTTGGTTGAATGCCTTTGCCTTCCCACCACTACTCACCCACACCCATATCAGCTTGGTTGGGTCCAAAATGACGGTCCTCGTCTCACCATATCCCAATGTTGTGTTGTCACCTTTTCTATTGGACCTTTCCATGATATTGTGGTATGTGATATTTCTCCTCTCTATTGTGCCGATTTATTGCTAGGAATTCCATACCAAGAGACTCGACATGCTATTTATCATGCTACAGATCATCAATACCACTTGCAGCACGATGGGTGCACCTATGTGCTCACATCCTCAGCTAACACATCAACCCAACCTTCTACAGTGGCTCCTCTACTCCAAGATTTTGCAGATATATTCACCCAACCCACAGGGTTGCCTCCAGCATGCTCTATTGAACACCACATCAATCTTATTCCTGGTACTTCCTTACCCAATACCCCATCTTATCGCCTTGCTCCTTGAGAGGAAACTGAGATAGAACACCCAATTGAAGGATTGTTGACATCTAGTCATATTCAGACTTCATCCTCGCCATGTGAATTTCCAACTTTTATTATTCCCAAAAAGGATACTTTTGAAGGGTGCCTCGTGAGAGACTACCAAGCCCTTAATAAAGCCATTGTTAGAAACTGTTATCCCCTTCCCCACATTAAGGATTTGTTGGACCACTTACACGGGGCTTGTTTCTTCACAAAGACGGATTTATCTACAGGCTACCATCAAGCTCGCATTCATGTGGCCGACACATGGGAAACTGCTTTTAAAACAAATTTTGGGCTATTTTAATGGTTGTTCATGCCATTTGGACTGACCAATCAGGAAACACACTCCTTAAATGGTTTCTCAACATTTGAGGTTTGCTTTGGGTTTCAGCCAAGTGCACCCTCTTAGATGCCACTAATGATCACCCCTTCTGGGTCTGAACATCAACAATAGGAACAAAAATCAGTTCATCATTTTATGCACTCCATTTCTCAACATCAAGCTCAAGTAAGTGCTGCTTTGCAAGAAGCCCAAGATCGCGCCAAATAGAGGCATGAAAAGCAGTGAACACCCTTGTATTTTTAACCTAAGGATTGTGTGTCTCTATTATTGGACAAGAAGCACTTCAAGGGCCAACATCATAAGCTTCACCCTCTGTGATATGGTTCGTATACTGTTCTAAAATGCATTGGAGAAAATGCATATCGCTTAGACTTTCCTTCCCATCTTGGCATCCATGATTTGTTTAATGTTAATAATCTCAAACTATTTGAACCACCTCTCTTTGAGGAATCCATTACAATTCATCATCTGATGGATAATATTCCATATTTTCAGCCTCTTTTGCTCAAAGATACAATTTTGGACTCCAGGAAATGGAATACAAGCCAGCAGCCATACTTCTCATATCTGTTTGGTTGGAAGACACACAAATTAGCGTAGGCAAAATGGATGACTGTAGAAACATTGCAACGCACTTTCCCTCATTTGGTGGAGAAATCTAGGATGCTTTCTGACCTAAATAGGGAGGAATTGGACAACCAAGAAGGACACAAAAATCAACAACCTCTCGCTCTTTAGGTAACCAAGAAAAAACACTCTTTCCTTGGAAACATATAAGATTAGAAAAGAGGGAAACATCTAAAAATTTAGGAAAGAAGGAAACATTTCAATTTATTTGATTTATACAATAATGAATTTGATTTTTTGAAAATACCTTTTGTAATTACAAAATAAAAAATGAGAATGATTACATTGTTTATAAAATTCTCATCTCTCCCTCATAATAAAGATTGTGGTATTGTTTCAGATTTGCATGTAGATCAACAACTTTGCAATTCCGTTAAGGAAAACACTCAGATATAAATTCGTGACAATATTTCCCATGTTGAGGTTCAGTCCATAGTAGACCATCACATAAGCCAGTTGTATCCAAGCCATTTCTATCATTCTGCTACACATTATGAGCGACTTGAAAACGTCCACAAGACTTCCTAACGACTCAACAAAATTTTGCCATATATTTGGTCACTGTCCAAGGCCAACGAAACTCCCCCTGGTATTGAATTCCATTTCCTGGCCACAATCGATTTCATAACCTTCATGGTCTCTTCTATCCTGCCCTTTACTAGGTACCACTGCGGAGAATCCCAGAGGAATGGTAGAACAAAGAGGCAATACAAGGCAGAGGGAGTGGAATTCACAATGTAGAGAATTTTCCAACTGTCGGAAAAGTAGGAAAGGGCAGAGAGCAACCCTATGCCAAAGGGATAGAAGTAGAATGCTAACATGCCTACCAGACCTCTCCTGGATGGGCCTACAGGCTCCGTCGTTGAAACAAGGATGATAAACCTACGCCACTACATGTTATGCTATCAATAGAAAGAGTATCAAATAAACCCAGAAATTAGGCAACATTACCGTCAAGAAGCCAAAGATGGCGTTGTCAGCACAAGCCAAGCTCAGCACTCCCTTCCTTCCTAATGAAGAATCCGACAGTCATCCAAACAACCCTGCACCTAAATCATGGAAAAAAAAGAATCGCAAACCCTTAGCAAAATTTCTATTGCGATCATTAGTGGACATAAAAAATAAGGGGCTAATACGCATAACGGTTTCCTTTGTTGCAAATTTACTCTACCTGTTGGAATTTGGACGTCAGAGTTTTTTTATTACCAAATTTTTGTCAAGATTTTAAAGATTTGATTACCAAATTTCTGTCAAGATTTTGAATATTTTCTTAATGAATTTCTGTCTATTGGAAATAAATCCCAACCACTGCCATGAATAAGGAGTGGCAGCATCCCACTCTTCCGTAATTTTTTGTTGTAGGAAGGAGAAGCAACATGTTTCAGGCCCGAAGGTGTTTTTTTTTTAAATCCACGCAAAATATCAAACATAGTACCCGAGCTTCACACCCTTCGCTAATTTTCTTACCCACCACATTACTTACCTTTATATCCCGCACTTTGCCACCCACAATATTTAAGTTTTAACTCGTAAGCCTTTTGCCAAATTTATTTCCCCACCGATGCGATATTGGCAAGACCCACCTACCTTACCGCATTGCAACTGCACACAAACCTTTACATTCCACCTTTCCTTACCTATCCACCCTAGCGCACTTCCCAATGTTTACCACATCAGTGCTCGCACATCACAACTTTTATTGTTTATCTCTTAAGCCTGTAACGAAACTTATTTCTCTACTGATGTGATATTGGAGGACCCACAAACCTGATCGTACTTCGCAAGATTTCCCACTTCCCTTTTATGTCGCCCGCATTTCACAATATTTTTTATTTAAGTCTTTAAGCCGTCTGTAGTGCGCACTTCGTAAGTTTTTTTTTTTAACCTTTTTAAGCCGCTCGCAGCCGCGAACTTCGCAAGTTTCAAGTTTTATCTTTAATCTGCCCACAAAGTTATGTTATGTTATTTGTGATGCGATCGCAAGAGGAGCACGTTTCAAGCTCAAGAGGATAGCGCAAAGTGCACATTTTAAGCTTGGGAATTTAATGGATAAGCACCCACAGGTTATTTTTTTTTCGATGCGATGCGATGTGCCGTGTGATATCACACATCATAAATTTTAAGTTTTCCCGTATATGTGCCAAGTTAAAAGTTAAGATCACCGGTATGCGATTTTCAATAGAGCACCGGATGCAATGTGTTTTCAGAGCTGGAAAGCATAAATTTTTCAGGTCTCTTGTTTTTTGTTTTGAACGCGTTTTCATGTGTAAAAAACCGAACAGAGCCGAGTACGATTTTTGGTTGTTGAATGCCCATTCCCGCATTAAATTTCTTTCAATGCTCAGGCTTTGGCCATTTTTATTAAAAAACTATGTAGTTTCATATGTTTTGTGTGATGGAACTAAATATAGAAGTTTTTCCTCTCCTATGTCTTGCTCTCTATCTGTGTATTGTTTATTTCCGCAAACTTGTCCACTCTTTGTTTTGTTGGGGAAAAAAATTTCCTCTGTGTTTGTTGTATTCAATATTTTCAACATAGTATCAGAGAATATCTAGGCACTCATTGAAAGAAGCACGAGATCGCTCTCTTTACTAAAGAAGTTGTAAGTTTGTTTGAGAAGCATATTTCTTCAGCAGTGAGAAGGCTTATGTTTTACACAATCAAAAGTTTTTTTTTACACAGTCAAGATGGCAGTAGCAGGCACAAGCTTGAAAAATCCAGAATTACCACAGTTCAATGGTAAGAATTACGATTATTCGGCCATTACAATGAAGGCCCTATTTGCTTCACAAGATATTTTGGAGCTAGTGGAACATGGTTTCCAAAAACCAACAGATTTAGCAACATTTAATGCTTTGACACAAGCACAAAGAGATTTTATGAGAGAAAATACGACAAAGAAATCCAAGGCCCTCTTATATATCTTTCAGGTAGTATGTGAGAGTATTTTCCCAAGGACTGCAACAGAAAAAAAGTATAAGGTGGCATGGGATAGCGTCCAGACAGCCTACCAAGGTATGGAAAAGGTGAAGACAACAAAACTTCAAATGCTAAGGAGATATTTTGAAATTATTTGTATGAAATAGTTTGATAACATAGACTCAATTTTCACACATGTGATTGGGTTGCTTACCTAAATCAGGTCTCGTGGAGAGACACTTGAGAAAAGGAGAATAGTGGGTAAAATCTTAAGAATTCTACCATTAATATTTGATGCCATAGTAGTGGTCGTAGAAGAGACAAATGATCTCTCACAATTTTCAGTGGATGAGCTTCATGCATCACTGATGTCTCATGAAAATAGAATGAACAGAGCAACGAACTCCTCATCGGAGCATGCATTCAAGGAAAAAATGTCTTTTGGTAGAGGTAGAGGTCGAGGAAGATCAAATTGTTGAGGAAGAGGAAGAAGCCCACACATAGGTGGAAGAAGCAGCCCTACAAGCACAAGTGGAAGGGGCAGTAACCAAAATTCAAGCGAAGGCTCAAACCAAAATCAAGCACAAGGAAAAAGGTATGATAAACCTCAAGTCCAATGTCATTATTGCGATAATTATGGCCATTATGCAAATGAATGTAGAAAAAATAAAAATGACATGGGTAGTAAACCTAATGTAAATTTTATAAAAGAAAATTAGAACCATGGTAATGTGCTTTTAACTTGTAATGTAGCACAATAAAAACAAGAAGATGTATGGTTCTTAGAATCAGGTTGTAGTAACCATATGAGTGGAAACATAGCAGTGTTTTCCAATCTAGATGAGAGTATAAAATCTGAAGTGACAACAGGGATTGATAGAAAATTCTTTGTCATGGGGAAAGGAAGAGTAAAAACACTGACAAATAAGGGAGAGAAGAAGTTTGTGCCAGATTTCTATTATGTACCTAGCCTAAAATTTAACCTTCTAAGCATTGGACAGCTCGTGAATAAGGGCTACAATTTGTTTTTAAAAAATGATGTGTGTACAATCATGGAAATACCTCCAAGTAGAGAGGTCATTGAAAAAGTTCATATGACAAGAAATATGATATTTCCTCTCAAGATCAGAGTAGAATTGAAGGAAGGAGGTGTTGTAGCAGTAGTCACGCAAAAAATATTTCAAGAAGAAGTGAAAGATAAGAGTTGGTTATGGCATTTTTTATTTGTGCATCTCAATTTCTGAGGTTTAAACTTGTTCCATAGAAAAGGAATGGTAAAGGTATTACCACTCATAGAAAAACCAGACAACCTATGTGAAGGTTGCATCTTGGACAAACAACACAGAGAATCATTTCCAACAGGAAAGAGTATAAGGGCAAAGGCACCTTTGGAGATTTTCCACTCAGATTTATGTGGACCAATGCAAGCACCATCATTAGTTGGCAATCATTATGTTTTGACATTTATAGATGATTATACAAGGAAGACATGGGTCTATTTTCTAAAACAAAAGAGTGAAGTGTTTGAACAGTTCTACAACTTCAAATCTTTGGTTGAGAATCAAAGTGGACAGTACATAAAAGTGTTGAGAACTGACAGAGGTGAATAATATATCTCCAAAGACTTCCTACGGTTTTGCAGGCAGCATGGAATACATGAGAAATTTACCACAAGGTATACACCTGAGCAAAATGGTGTAGCAGAAAGAAATAATAGGACCTTCATGAACATGGTAAGAATTATGTTGAAGGAAAATAATTTTCCAAATGAGTATTGGGCACAAGCTTTAAATTGTGGAACTTATATTTTAAATAGATGTCCAACCAAATCTGTTATGAATAAAGTTCCAGAAGAAGCATGGAATGGAACAAAGAAATTTGTCACTCAGATGAGAGTGTTTGTATTTGTGGCATATGGAAATTTAACAAGGGGGAGAAGTGTATATTTGCTGGATACATTGATGAATCCAAGACTTACAAGCTCTATAATCCATCAACCAAGAAAGTAATAATCAGCAGAGATGTTCAGCTCATCGAAGAAGAAGCTTGGGATGGAAGTTTAAAGAAGACAGTGAATGTGAAGACATGTATTTCACGTGGAGACATAGAGGAATTGATTGATGAAAACAATTCCTCAATGGTGGCTCCTCCTCCACCCACACAAGCTCAACAGAGCACAGCACAAGTAGGCAATAGAGCAGCACTGCAAAACCAAGGAAGTGTTTCTCTAAGCACACCACAGGGATCAACAACTCCCTCGAGTTCAAGTGCAACTCCAAGCACATCTTCAAAAAATACAAGAAGACTGAAACTCAGAAATTAAAGTGAAATTTATGAACAAGAAGAAGTAAATAGTAATGATGGTCTAAATTCTTTATTTGCTTTATTTTTTCATGTTGATGACCCAATCCATTTTGAAGATGCAGTCAAATAAGAGAAATGGATTGAAGCAATGAATGAAGAGATTAGAGAAATAGAAAAGAATGACACATGGGAGTTAGTGGACCTCCCACAAGTAAAAGAAGTTATTAGAGTTAAATGGGTCTACAAGACCAAGAGCAACATTGAAGGCAAGATAGAAAGGCACAAAGCAAGGCTAGTTTTAAAAGGATACAAGGAAAAACAAGGAAGAGACTATGAGGAAACCTTTGCACCAGTTGCAAAGATGGAGATAGTGAGGAGAATGTTCTCCATAGCAACACAACAAAAGTGGAAATTTTATCAAATGGATGTAAAGTTAGCATTCTTGAATGGAGTGTTGAAAGAGGAGGTATATGTTGAACAACCTCTTGGCTATGAGATAGAATGCCAAGAACACAAAGTGTGTAAGTTGAAGAAAGCTCCTTTTGGGCTGAAGCAAGCATCAAGAGCATGGTACAATAGAATTGATGCTTACCCGGTGGACAATGGGTTTAACATGTGTAATGGTGAACCCACACTCTACATCAAAGAAAATGATGGTAAAATTCTTATTGTTGTTTTATATGTAGATGATTTGATTTTCACAGGAAATGATGTTTCTCTCATTGCTGCTTTTAAATCAGTCATTAAAACTGAATTTCAAATGACCGACTTGGGTTTATTGAGATATTTTTTTGGCTTAAAATTAAAGAAAAATGAAAAGGGATTTTTTATCTCCCAAGCAAAATATGTTGCAAATTTTTGAAAGAGGTTCAATATGCAGAGCATCAAAGCATCAACAACTCCAACTTTCATGGGGTTGAAGCTAAGCAAGGATGATTGTAGCAAGAATGTCGATCCAATATTTTACAAGAGCATATTTGGAAATCTAATTTATTTGACTGCAACTAGGCTTGGTATAATGTATGCAGTAAGTTTTATATCTAGATTCATGGAGACACCCGGGGAGACACATTGGCAAGCAGCCAAGAGAATTTTGAGGTACGCAAATGGAACAAAGGAGTATGGTGTTATATACTCCTTAACTGATAATTTTAAGCTAATTAGTTACACTGACAATGATTGGGCTAGAAGTGTAGATGAAATAAAAAGCACATATGGGTATGTATTTCATTTGGGAGTGGGAGCCATTTCACGGGCTTCCAAGAAACAACCAGTAGTTTCATTATGATCAGCAGAAGTTGAATATGTACCAGTAACAACATCAACATGTCAAGCTATTCGGATGAGAAGGATGTTGAGAGATTTATGACATGAGAAATACAAAGGAACCACAATTTATTGTGATAACCACTCAGCAATTGCATGGTCAAATAATTATGTTTTCCACAAGAGAACAAAGCAAATTGATGCCAAGTACCATTTTATAAGAAAACTAGTTAACAATGGTGAAATTGTTTTGCAGCATTGCAAGTCAGAGTAACAGTTTGCTGATATCCTCCCAAAGCCATTGGGACAAAGGAGTTTTGTTTATCTCAGACAGTGTTTGAGAATGATTGATGGTGGCACTTCTGATTAACGTGTAGTGTTGTTAATAACTCCCAATCACCGCTATGCATAAGGAGTGGCAGTAGGCCATGCTTTAGTAAATTTTTGTTGCAGGAAGGACAAGCAGCAATTTTTAGGCTCGAAGGCGTTTTTTTGAGAAATCCACACAAAAGATCAAACAGAGTACTCGAGTCACACAACCTGCATTAATTTTCTTACCCACCGCATTACTTACCTTTGTTGCCCGCACTTCGCCAGCGGCAAGATTTAAGTTTTAACTTATAAGCCTTTCGCCAAAGTTATTTCCCCGCCGATGCGATATTAGCGGGACTGAGCTACCTTACCGCATTGCAACTACGCATAAACCTTTACATTCAGACTTTCCTTACCTTTCCACCCTAGCACACTTCCAAACGTTTATCGTATCATCGCTCACACATCACAACTTTTATTGTGTAACTCTTAAGCCCGCAATGAAACTTATTTATCTACCAATGCGATATCGGCGGAACCCACAAACCTCATCGCACTTCACAAGATTTCCCACTTACCTTTTATGCTGCACACACTTCACAAGATTTTTCATTGAAGTGTTTAAGCTGATTGCAGTGCACACATCGCAAGTTCTTTGTTTTAACCTTTTTAAGCTGCTTGTAGCCGCACACCACAAGTATCAAGTTTTTCCTTTAAGCCGCCCGAAAAGTTATGTTATGTTATTTGCGATGCGATCACAAGAGGGGCATGTGTCAAGCTCAGGAGGATAGCACAAAGCACACATCACAAGCTCAGGAATTTAATGGATAAGCATTTGCAGGTTATTTTGTTTTGGATGTGATGCGATGTGCCACATCACATCGCAAATTTTAAGTTTTCGCTTATATGAGCCAAGTTAAAAGTTAAGATCGCTAGTATCTGATTTGCGATAGAGCGCTAGATGCGATGTGTTTTCAGAGCGGGAAAGCATAAATTTTCAGGTCGGCTGTTTTGTGTTCTGAACGTGTTTTGTACGCATTTTCATGTGTAAATAGCCGAACAACATTGAGGACGATTTTTTGTTGTTGAACGCCCATTCCCACATTGAATTTATTTCAATGCTCAAGCTTCGGCTATTTGTATTAAGAACTATGTAATTTCATATGTTTTGTGTGATAGAATAAAAAATAAAAGTTGTTGCTCTCTTGTGTCTCGCCCTCTGTCTATGTATTGTTTATTTCCGCAAACTTGTGCATTCTTTGTGTTGTTGGGGAAACACATTTCTTATGTATTTGTTGTATTCAAGATTTTCAACACTATCAAGATTTTGAAGATTTGATTTAATTTAGAATGGAACTAAACCATTGTTTTCTCATCGATTTTAAAATAAATTACTGTAAAACTCTTATAGGTGCATGGAATTTGATAAATTTGAAACATAAAAGATGAGAATTTTCATCCAGATTAGCTCAAAAAAGTCATTTACCAATGAGAGACCCGACAAAAAACGCAAATTGCACCAACCCAACTTTGTAATTTTCATCGTAAAAGAGACCCCATTCGGACAGTAGAAATTCCGTGGCTCCCGTCCCGGTCCCACGATGTCCGGTCCATGGAGCAAATAAATCCCATCAGGCTACAAAATTCGAACCCTCGAGGCATGGAAGGGGAATCGTCTAGAACTTTCTGTTTGTTGTAGTGCCAACTAGGCTGACAGTCAGCAAAAATAATGACCATGGTTTAAAGGGCCATAAGTGTCCATGCGAAGCTGGCCAGTGAAAAATGGTTGAGTTTCCACTGTCCGAATTCACCAATCCATGTCTCTAGCATCTCGTCGATCCCGATATTTCTGCGAGTCTGCAGAACGCCCACATTTGCGTCCCTCAAACCATCCACATTTCCGCATGGGTTCTCCATCTTAGCCTCATCGCATGAGTTCTCCATCATAGCCTCGGCCTCTCTTCCAGACATGCCACACATGAATAGAATTATTTTACTTTCGTTGTCCAAGATCGATAGGGTACATTTATGGGACGTGAGAGGAGTTTATATAACACATTTTCGCCGCAGAAATAACATCACATGTGTCTTCACTCGCTGAGATGTAAAACAATGGTAAGATCGACCACCGATTTCCTTGTTTATTCCGCATCTATGGAACCCTAGTTGAAATTATTGGTTTCTCTGACCTATAAGCAGACATTCCTGTAGAACAGCTATATAATATAGTTCAATTAACAAAATTTCGAAAGACATGGCAATAATTATTATTATTTTATAAATTTAAATTAAATTGTAAATAAATATTTATAAACATCATAATAATTCTTTTATAACACATTTTACAGTGTGAAAATTAATAAAAAAATAATCAAATTAAATATTATTCTACATTATTATTATTATTATTATTATAAAAAAATTACATATGAGTGTTTATATATAAAAAACACAAAATTTTTTAAGATCACATTTTTTACTCATGAAGATTCGTCTTTATATTATTATAGATATTCATAATTTGTAATTCATGCCTCTATGATAGAGATTTATAATTTGTATATATTTTTTAATGATATTATTGTTTACTAATATTTAAAATTATACGCGATGATGTTTATATGTCATATATTTATATGAGATTTTTTTATTTAATTTTTAAATTATAAGGAAGATATTATTGTTTTAAAAAAAAAATTAATTTTTGATAAATGACTATTGGTAAGATTATTTTAAAATATTTTGTTATCATTAAATATTTTTTTAACATTTATTTAATAATTATTAAGAATTAAATTAAAATTTAGAAAAACTTATTCCAAATAAACACACTAACAATATAATGAATTTAATATAAACATTTTATTTTTTTAATAAAGAATCATTTCTCCATATTTAATGAGATATACAAGCTTTGTTTTCCACATAGCTATAATAGGTATAATAGCAGCAATTTAACTTATTTATGAAATTAATTTTTCACAGGTTTTAGGTCATATTATTTCAAGCAAGAATCTGATTTTCTGTTATTTAAAATATACACTCTAAAAAAAATGTTTAATACATTCTAATTCTACAAATTAAATAATTTAAAATCATGTTTTTAAAAACCTTGACCAGTTTTTTTGAAAAGTAACCAGAAAAATTACCCTTCAACAAGTCATTTGTTTTATTAATTAAACTACTTATTTCTTTTATTAGTTAACCTACAACCCATTGTTTTGTAAAATTAAAAAAATTAGATTTAGCAAATTTGAAAATATCTAGATATTTACAAAAATATAAATAACTTTTATTATTGAAAATTTTATAGAAAATATAATATCAAAAAATTAAATGTGTAAAAGCTATTATTAAATATTTTTATTTTTTAACTGTCCATCTTAGTGCTGCGTTCTCATTTGAACATCGCAATTCCATAAAAAGGAGTGTCTTTTTAACTTAAATAAGCGTAATTTAGTGTAGTAAAAACTTCCACTTATGTGATTTTGACGTTTATCTTATTTAGCTCGAAGGTTTTGTAAAGTTGGGAGAGAAATATTTTTTTGGGTTAAAGAAAGTATTATATGGATTTGAAGAGGTATCGAGGTCTTGGTATGTGAAGATTGATAAAAAAAAAATTCAATAAGGTTTTACTAAAAGTAAAGGAGATTCAAATATCTCTATCAAAAGGGATGAAAGAGGATGTATTGTTTTGATTGCTATATATGTTCATGAACTTGTTATGTCATAACAAGAAGTAATACTAGGTTAATTGAAAAAGTTAAAAGTTGTCTCGTAGAGGAAATTGAAATAAAAGATCTTAGAGAGTTGCATATTGTTTAGGCCTTAAAGTTTGAATAGATAATTGTGTAATTTTGGTCACAAAATGTAAATATATGCAGGAATCAACCACAAGATTCAATAAGAAGGGATGCAAAGTGGTATCTACACCATTGGAACTGATTGTTAAACTCAACATTGTTGATGAAACAAAATAAATGTATGGTACACTGTATAGCTAGTTTCTAGGAAGTTTGAATTACATAACTACAACCAGGTAATATATTACATATCTAATTAAAATAATGAGTCAATTCATGACTAAACCACATTAAAGTCACTAGAAAACAACTAAGAGGATCCTTTGATATTTGAAGGAGACTAAAAGTCTTGGTATTGAATATACTAATGATTTGAATGTTGAGTTGGTGGTATTGAATATAATAATGATTTGAATGTTGAGTTGGTAGGTTATTAAGATTCTAATTGGGCATGAGATTCAAATGATAAAAATTATACCAATGATTATTCATTCAGGAATTGTGTCATGGAACAACAAGCAAACATTTCTTTGTCTTCCATTGAAGTTGGGTAGAAGGCGTTATGTAGTGTAACTTGTGAAGTAATTTGACTAAGAAGAGTTATTAAAGACATGGGGAAAATCTAGAAGGATAAAATTAGCTATATGTGATTGAATATGAAAATAAACGCTCTATCAAATAGATGAACAACACAGTCTATAATGAACTATTAAAACTTATTAAAAGGCAACATTGCTTTGTACCCAAAAAAATGTTGATTTGATGTATTGTAATAAAAATGATAACTTGGTAGACATATTTACTAAATCTTTAGTCAAAGAAAGTTTACTACAGAGACAATCTAGATGTGGTAAACAATTCATTTTTCTATTAAGCGAGAGCACTAGAGATAATAGAGAAATGAAAAGTCTAGATTGTTAGAGTTTTGAGGTCATTTTCCAGAATTTGTTGTTTTCCAATGTAAGAGTGACTTAGAGTGAGTAAGAGTCTTTATCCTTCATCCATCATTATTATATAAGGCCACTTTATTACTTATTTTGTGTATGTGAAGTTGCATTAATAACAAATTTTCTCTTGAGACAATTCTAAAATCTCTATGTAGTCTTTGTATAAATTTTTTAAAACTTTTTATTTTTATTTTTTATTTTTATCTATTTTTGTCTTTTCTATTTAGAGGAATAATTTTTATTTTTTTTTAATCTATTTTTTTCTTTTGTATCGAGAGGAATCAACAACTAGGGCGCTAGGGGTTGATTCCACCTATTACCACTATAATTTTTTAGTGCCTATATATATGCTTCTTCTACATGGGCGAATAGTAGGATTTGAACCTCAAACCTCTTCAAGACGTCATTTTTACTTCATTTTCTAGATCATGGTCAATTCCACCACTCCCTAGAAACTTATTGTCTTTATAGTTTTATTACAAGAAAAAAACATCACTAGTACAACCATTAGAAAGGTTAGTATGACATATAATCATATGTAATGTTAAATATATAAATATAATCATATTTCTTCAATATAAATTAATCCCACTCTCCTTTTGAGTGACCACATAATGTTCCGATTCCAGCACAAATGTAATATTAAAAGATGCAACTTAGCGTAGATTGCATTTAAATTGGCTTTGAAAATTTCATGGTTGGACATAGGAATTTTTTTTTTCTTCAGAATTTCTATTCATCTGTGCTAGTTGATCCATCTAGTTTCTGCATGAATAGACGTGTATTGTCCATACATATTGTGTGCATGACGCTCCCCATGAAACAAAAAATCCAATCATGTCCGGGCCTGTCATCTTAAACATATGTTGATAATTGTGGTAATGATATTTGTGTTTTTTTCCTCGTTACAATGAGTTTACATTCTAGTGTTAGAAGATATCATTAAAAAACTACATGTTTACTTGTTGAATATTATCATAAGGCTTGTTTAAAATTCTCTTGAGCTTAAATATCTTGAATATAGTTTTAATTCCACAAATAAATATTTCCCTCCATATTTTTCAAGAGATTTAAAAAAAAAAATTAATAATAACTAAACCAATTTATTGGTTTAATTTGATTAGAAATTAAGTATATAAACATCGACAACATTTAATTTTTTTCAAATTTCGTAAATAGCTTATATGAAAATCAAAATTCATACTTTGGTATTTTTCCTTTGTTCTCTTTTAATGACAAGAGAGAAACACCTGGAAAAATACATCATGCATCGTGTGTTTGGTACACATGGTTGGCTTCAATAGAATGAATCTCCCTTATTTTCTGCATCAAAGTTTAATTAAAATGGTAGCTTGTGTAATAAAAAAGAAGATTTTATATCCCTACGATGTCTACCACCACAACCTCATTCAAATATTGTACCCGCATGCATTAAAGAAGCAAACACAACAGTCGAGGAAGAGGGTAATGAGACGACGACATCCTAGAAAACATAAGAAGGAAAGGTCTCTAGCTATAGATGTTGAGAGTAGTCGCCAAGCTACTGCAAAATCCACATAAATCTCTAACAAGAGGAAAATCCCTAAGGTAAATACCAGGAGTAGTAGAGGACACCAAACAGAAGTATAAGACAATAAGAAATATAAAACTATTGGAGAATCTAGAAAGAAGGGTGAAAATCTTGCAGAATTTCACCATGCAACATAATATTCTAGGAGGCCACGAACAAGGCCCACAAACAAACTGAGTATGGGGTGGAAAGCTAAACTAAGTCTCAAGCTAAAGGAACCAATTTACATTATTAATTAGAAAGAAAAAGGGTCTTTTAGAGCTGAGAAGGGGCTTCGAATAGAATCTCAACAACAACCTCAAACAGTTCCAAAAACCTTTCAGAAAAAAAGTAGAAGAATAAGTAAAGCACTAGCAAACAAAGAAAACCTCAAAATCCTTGTAGAAGCAACACAACGTGTTGAAAACTAAAACATAATACTTATTTATATAGTATATCCTTAATTAATCAATTTAATTTAAAAACTCAAAATCCTAATAAATTTCAACCTTCTATTACTTTAATACTAAGAATACACATGCCCTCTATAATACTAGAATACACGTCCTCTAGTTAAAAATAAAATCCCTATTCAAAATAAATATTCCTATCAACATAATAACACATAATATAAAGTATTCAAAGTTTATGTCTTAAACACCAACCGTTTTCGAAGAAAATTTGATATAAAAACAGTTTTGTAGAAAGTGTTATCGGTCAAACCTGGTGAAACCGTCCCAGAAATTTATTGAAGTGGAGGCCGCAGGAACAGTAGGTCCATCAAATTAAATCATTCCCTGTTGGTGGAATCTCTGCTTTGAAGGCTGCCATAGTTTCCGCCAGGTCACGATTCAATGTCCTGGGAAGCATGAAAGCCGGGACACCTCCTACAGTTCTCGAAACACCGATGATCGAAAAGGACAGTGCCGGATACAGTGACATGTAGTTTAACGGTAAGTTTTGCTGGGTGAAACCCACGAGATGGAGGTTCAAATCTCATTGAGTATATGGCCTGTTGTGTCTTGGGTAGAAGAGTAAGCGACTCCATAGTGGACGTCTCGGCTCTTGTTGAGGCATAAGTTAATTGCTATTGTGTGGCTTGCAGGCTGTTGCACCTAGCCTAGGTTTATAGTGGCAACCAGTAGAATTTGATCCTAGACCTTGTTCAGGATAACTCTCACCAGTTACCTATTATCCTACTTGAAAAAAAAAAAAAAAAGAAAAAAGAAAGAAAAAGGGCAGTGCCGGATTTACGTTTTCCGTCAACAACACCAGAGCGGCGACTATGGCGCCGATCTTCCCCGCCTGCCTCGCCAAACCCAACGCTGCGTTCCTCACTACTGTGGGAAATAGCTCGCATGTGTAAACGTATACGAAGTTATACATCCCCGCCGCGCCGAATATCCCCACCAGGCTACACGCTACCTTCACGCCACTCACAACTTCTTCTGGATTCGAACCGAAAATTTCCACTGGCCCCGACGTATTGACTACCGGTTCTTGGCCGCAATCGATTTCATCACCTCCATGGCCTCTTCCAGCCTGTCCTTTACCAGGTACCATTGCGGAGATTCCCACAGGAATGGCAGAACGAAGAGGCAATACAAGGCGGAGGGAGTGGAAGTCACAATGTAGAGAAGTCGCCAACTGTTGGAAAAATAGGCAAGAGCAGAAAGCAAAGCTATGCCCAAGGAATACAAGTAGAAGGCGGACATGTCTACCGGACCTCTCCTGGACGGGCCGACGGGCTCCGTCGCCAAAACAAAGGACGACAAACCTACGCCACCGCATGGTATGCCCGTCAATAGACGGAGTATCGAATAAACCCAGAAATTAGGCGACATTGCCGTCAAGAAGCCGAAGATGGCGTTGCCGGTGCAAGCCACGCTCAGCACTCCCTTCCTTCCCAATCAAGAATCCGACAGTCGTCCAAACAGCCCTGCACCTGAATTATGGAAAAATAAAATATGAAAATCACAAACCCTAAGCGAAATGTTTATCGCGATCATCAGTAGACATAAAGCATAAGGGGCTAATAAACGGAACAGTTTCCTTTGTTGCAAATTTCCTCTACTTGTTTGAATTTGGAAGTCAGAAATTTTTGTTACCAAATTTCTGTCAAGATTTTAAAGATTTGATTACCGAATTTCTGTCAAGATTTTGAAGATTTGATTTAATTTAGAATGGAACTAAACCGTTGTTTTATCATGGATTTTAATTTAAATTACCGTTAAACACTTCTAGGTGCATAGAATTTAATAAATTTGAAAAATAAAAATAAAATAATAACTTTTATTATTGAATTTTTTATAAAAAAATATAATATCAAAATAATATATAAATGTATATAAAACTATTATTAAATATTTTTATTTTTTAGATGAAAAGACCACCCTCCATATTCATGCCGCGCTCTCATTTGAACATCGCAAATCCGTAAAAAGGAGGGCTTATTTTCACTTAAAAATGCGTTATTCGGAGTAGTAAAAACTTCCACTTATTTGATTTTGAAGCTTGAAATGGGCATTTTTATTTGGAATATTTGAAATGACAATTTAATTTTCGAGATAGCCTCGAAGGTCTTAAAAAATTCTAGATAAAATGATCTTCGTTATTATCACATTCCATTTTATTGATTAAAACTTGATCCTATTTTATAACGTTTCATTTTATTGATTTCAACTTGTCCCTAGTTTATAATATTTTATTTTATTAACTTCAACTTGTTAATATTTTGAAGGGAATTTGAATCAAAATTTATATTTTTTTAATATTATTATTATTATTATTATAATGTTTTTAAATTATATAATGTTTTTAATATTATTATTATTATGATATTTTAAAATCGTACAAATAAAATAATAAAAAATATTAAATAATTTATTATTATTATTATTATTAGGCTTTTATAGTGTACAAATAAAATAATAAAGAATATTGAGTATCATTTGATGTAATGAATGTTAAGTGGATTATTCAAAAATTATGAAAAATTAGTGAGTTACGACTACCTCTCATGGAAATGGTCATAGATGAATGACTTAATTAACACAGTTGAATCCCAAAAAAGATATCCAATATAATGCCGTGTGAAAACCCTCAATACTTAAATACAAAGGGTGAAGGGAGCTCTACTTGAATGGTTCATGGTGCACAATACTTGCTAAGGTTTTGAAATTGGGGTAGCAAGCTAAGTGGGCTTGATTGTGGGGAAAAATCCATAGCTAGGTGCACTTGAGCTAGAGGCGATCTGGGATGGGTTACCTCCCAGGAAGTCCTAGTTATCGGGTGCAAGCCCCAGAAGTGATGATTGATGCAATGTGATTCATTTCACTTGTTTCAATCCCACTTCTTCACCCCTATGAGCATCACCCGATGTAATGTGTGCTAAGTGGACTATTCCAAAATCATGAGAAATTAGTCTTTTACGGCTACCTCTTAGGGAAATGGTCGTACATGAATGACTTAATTAACACAGTTCAGTCCCAAAATATGATATCTAATATAATGCACTATGAAAACCCTTAATACTTCAATACAAAGCATGAAGGGAACATTAGTTGAATGGTTCATGAGGCATAATACTTTCTAAGGTTTTGCAAATGTGGTAGCATGCTAACTCGGCTTGATTGTGGGGAAAAATTCACAGTTAAGCACGCTTGAGCTAAAGGTGATCTCAGATGGGTGACCTCCCAGGAAGTCTTGGTTACCAAGTGCAAGCTCTAGAAGTGATGATTGACGTTATGTGATCCATTTCACTAGTTTCAATCCCACTTCTTCACCCCTGTGAGCATCACCTCATGCAATGAGTCCTAAGTGAACTATTCAAAAATCATGAGAAATTAGTGAGTTACGACTACCTATAAGGAAATGATCACAGATGATCATCTTAATTAACTAAGTTGAATCCAAAAAAATGATATCTAATATAATGCACTATGAAAAGCCCTAATACTTAAATAAAAAAAAACATTGAATCATTTTTTATCTGTTTAAATTGCAATTTCTCATTTAAAAGATATTAATCGTTACAATTATCAAAATATTTATTTTATTTTCAAAATGAGAAACAAATTTTAATTCATGATGTTCAAATAATAATTAATACAAATTTAAATAGTAAAATGTCTCTATTGAGTTCTCATGAGGATTTCATACGGTAAATTCTATGATATCTATTGGCCCGATAAGTGGTCACACCTAAAAATATTAATAAGCTAATAAGTGGTAGTACAATTTCTTGTTTAATTATAAAACTAAATCTTTTACTTAGGAATATAAGATATTGACATATTCTCATAATTTGTTTTACATCAATTGACAAAATTTTCGATATCAACTCCCTTGCATCTTACATCAATATGTTTATGTTATAAAAAAAAATGACAACATCCATTACAAAATGGCTTTTTAGTGGGTTTAGGCACTTAGGGTTATAAAAAAGACCAAGAAATTTACCCTTAAGGTAAAACCAATTCATAGGCTTTTTAAAGTTGATTGGCCTAAATGGAAGGTTGTGTACATTACTATGTTTAAAGTATCTAGATTCTTGTGAAATGAAAATAGCTTGAGCCTTACATAGTGGGATTAATTCCCCCTCCACCTGAGTTTTGTTATCTAGGTGTTCACTACTATGTTTAAGTTATTCACATTCTTGTTAAAGGACAATAGCTCAAGTTAGCTTGTGTGAAAAAATTTGAAAAAGTTGATAATTTTGATGACTAACTCCTATAATTTAATTCTGACTCCACCTAGGTTATTTTTTGTAGTGACATGTTAGATTATGTAGCAAAAAATTGAACAAGTTGAAGATCGTGATGAGTAATTCCTATAAGCAAGGTGAATAATATTTGAAAATTTTGAATATAGTGATGAGTAATTCATATAAACATGAAGGTGAATAGTAGAATTCATTTTGATTCACTCTTAGGTATTCCCCATAACAATCTCTATTCACTAATTACTATGGCGTTACTTTTAAAACGTAATTTTACCAATTTAAATCTAATTTTATTTATTTAACAGAGAAAACAAATTTAGGTTTATACAAAATTTAAATAGTCAAATGTCCCCATTGCATTCTCATGAGGACTCCTTAACCTAAAATATATGGGATATATTGGTTCAACGTGTGGTCATAGGTAGAATAATCTCTTTTTTTATAGAGAAATTTAAGTCTTTTTGTTAGAAATTAAAGGTATTGGCATGATCTGGTCATTTCTTTTACATCAATAGTTAACATTTTCAATATCAACTCCCATTCATCTCTACATCTATATGTGTTTGTTATAAAAAAATAGATAACATCATCCCTTACTAAATGGTTCGATTTGTTATAAAAAAACATAGATAGCATCATCCCTTACTAAATGGTTCTTCAGTAAGCTTAAACACACTCGAATATAAAATAATCTAGGTGAGTTCTCCTCACGGTGAAATCCATTTGCAATATTTGTAACACTAATCCATTCGTAGAATTTTTAAGGTTGATTAGCCTAAATGGAATAGTGTTTTTATTGTTCCATTTATGTTATCCACCCCCTTTTTCCTTTAAACAAAAAATTAAAAACCTCATCACTTATAATGAATGTTTGAAGTGGGGAATAAATTTCTCCCAATACCATTTATATTATTTTTAAGTTATAATTTTAATGATTTTAACGAAAAAAAATTGATGTGATATTATCAAAATAAAAATGGATACAAAATTTAAATAACAAAATAACTCTATCTAAAAAGCATCTTCAACATGATTTTTTTAATCTATATTCAGTTTTTATCAATGTGGATCATCTCAAAAGTATGCTTAATGGGTACTCGTTGGATGTGGAATTTAATTCTGCATTTAATGAGTGTCTACACTTGAAATTTCAGTAAACCTATACGAAGATAAGCCATGAATACAATTCAAAAAAGTAGTTTTCTTCTTTTCCCTAAAAAAATCATATATTATTTTATTATTTGAACTATTATTTTATTATTTTTCTCTAGGAGGCCAATTTTATGTTGAAATTTCCTCTAATGCATATTTTCTTATGTTCATTGATGATAAAACTAGATACACATTGTCCTAGTTTATTACAAGAAAAAATGATGTGTCTGAATAGTTTAAGGAAATTAAGAATACGATTAAAAAAAAGGAAAATACATCAAGATCTTCAACTTAGATGAAGGGGGATAATACACATGAAGGCAATCATCACTACTGCAAAATCCATAAAATTGATCAACTGTTTATAGTGCCACATACTCTTTAACATAATGCTATAGTAGAAATGGAAAACAAAGCATTGGTTGAATGTGAACGTAACATAATAAAAGGTAAAAAATTGTGAAATGGTTTTCGGGTTGAAGAAATTCGAAATTTTGTATAGTTTAAAAATAAAAACTTACCAAATTCCATAGTAAAAAACACCTTATGAAACATTTCATTCCTATAAACCAATGGTAAGTTATTTGAGAATTTTTGGAATAACAATATTTTCTCATGTTCCTAAATATGAGAGAAATCCTGATGGCAAGGCAATCAAGTACATTTTATTGATTCTTTCACCAATTATAAAGCTTATAAAATGTATGATACAATGACTCACAAACTATTTGTGGGAAAATATTATATTTCTTTAATGTATAGACATGATTCGAAAAGAGGAAGAGCACAATGTATGGAAATTTCTTGAATACAACAAAACAATGCAATATGAAGAACAATAGGATGATGTTGAAGAACAAGGTTGCATTGAAGCTAGTCACATACCAAGAGGAAGTGGATTAGCTAAGGAAATAAATGATCCATTATGAAGATAAACAAAAGAAATTCAAACACCAATAGGCTATCAATATTATGTACGAATGAATCAAGTTATGAATATAGTTGAGCTTTCACATTGTGAGCCTTCCAAAGTCCATAAAAAATTGATGGATGTCGTGAAATGGGAATATGATTCTATTACGAAAAATGATACATCGTAATTGACGTAATTTCCTAAGGATAAAGTTCTCATAAGCTCAAAAAGGCTATTCAAAACAAAATTTAATGTTGATAGAACTATTGGTACATATAAAGCTACACTAGTTACAAAGGGATTTTCATAGAAAGAAGGGATAACTTATAAAGAAACGTTTTCACCTATAGCTAAAATAAAAACCATTAGAATGATGATTAGATTGACTATTAAGAATAATTGGAAGATAAATCAGTTGGATGTCAAGTCAACATTTCTGAATGGAGAATTAAAGGAAGACATTCAACTTATTTCGCTAGAAGGTTTTGTAAATTTGGGAGAGGGACTCTTTTTTTGTAGGTTAAGGAAAGCATTATATGGAATCAAAGAGGCATCAAGTTCTTGGTATGTGAAGACTGATAAATTATTATTTCAACAAGGTTTTACTAAAAGTAAAAGAGATCCAAATACGTATATCAAGAGGGATGAAAGTTTATGTATTGTTTTGATTCCTCTATATGTTGATGAAATTATCATAATAAGAAGTAATACTAGGTTAACTAAAAAGGTCAAAAGTTTTCTTTTAGAGGAAATTGAAATAAATGATCTTAGAGAGTTGCATTATTTTTTAGGCCTTGAATTTTGCATAGATAATGGTAGAATTTTGGTCAAAAAAAGTATAAACATACACCGGAATTAACCAAAAGATTCAATAAGAAGGGATGCAAAGTGGTATCTACACCATTGGAAATGATTCTTTGTAACACCTCCAGATTGAGGAATTTTTTTTATTTTTATTTTTTATACACCGAGGTTTCCTCTTTATTCACCTAGTTGTTGGAAATAATGAGTCCAGAATTTTAACTTTACTTTCCTTTTTGATATAATTTACTATAATCATCTAGTATTTCCATCTTCATAAAACATTAGACACTCCCCCTATATTCCTTTCAACAATATATATATATATCTATATATATATATATATATACATCCTTTTATGATCTTAAGAGGGGTGGTTCTCTTTCACTAAGCTATATGGTTATACATCCCTTTCACTAACCTCTCCTATCACTTTATACATTCAACCCATATCTTTTTGAATTCATTACATATTATGCCCATATATTTATGTATCCACATATATATATAGAGCTAACCCCCATCTTGTTAATATCCCTAGTCACCATATATAGGTATAGGTAGAGGTCATTATATATGTAATTATAGCACATATCCTATGTGCCATTTATATAAATAATATATATATAAGTCTAGTCTTTAGTATAACTAAAGCTTGCATATTTATCCTTTGGCAAGATTAGTTCAACGAGCATGCATATATATATATATATTGCATCTATATTTATATATATAACACATATATGTCCAAAACCTTTTTATATAAATAAATTGAAAGCACCACAATGTATTGCGGATAGTTAACATAACCTCTTTAATGTTCTTGTTGGGTCCTTACGCTGATATAACCTTGACCTATAAACGCATGCATTGACAATTAAACTGAAACTGTAGCTATATACATTACACAGCCTTCCTTTAATTTATCGCCGTATCAATATCCATGGAGCTATTTTTTTTTTCGTATTCGCGGAGGCATACCATATTCCTGCCTCGCGCACGAATTCTTGATTTGATTATACCTTCCTTTAAGAACCATGATTTTCGAGCTTTTCTAACCCTAACGTACTTAGTTTTGTATTGTTTGTTTGCACGCAGTGGCCGGATTCTTCACGGCGTATCATTATTGGTCGTTCATACTTATGCAGACCGCATCTATTTGAATGATATTCCGGTATGCCAACGTGGAAACCAGATACTAACTGAGACCACGTTCGGCGGTTTACCATGGTTTCGAATCACCATGATTGCATGCTGGTTCTGGAGCGTATTGTTCACGTTACCCTATGGTTTAACGTATGCACTTTTCTCTGCAGACCGAGCTGGCTTCTCGCTCCAGAGAAGAAAGTACCGATTTCCGATGCCTCTCATTTCACACTGAGCATGAGTTTGATGGGTGGCCTGCTATTTGACAGGTCGGTGCATCCCAGTACTGGGAGGACCGAGTACTGCATCGGAGAATGACAATTCTAGGTTTAATACTCTATTCATCTGCAGGCAGAAAGTAGCTTCTCCATACCTCACACTGCGCGCCTCACTGTTGCCTGGTACGAGCCTGTCAACGTGGCCGAGTTTTTTACAATCTACCTGGGGATTCTCTGATCTTCTTGTACGAGTGCAATTAGGGTTACAAGAAGATCTTTTAAGTCGATTCTCCTGTGCGGGTTATTCATCCGATCTTCCCTATTATCTCCGGAGGTAGCACCCTTGCATTTCCCCACTCTCCTCGCCAGTGGTCGGGGTATGCTCGGGTTCGGTTGCGGCTAAGATTCATCGTTCTGGTGTGTTATTTGGTCTTCATACAGGGTTTCAGTAATTTAACCCAAGATTCCTTTACATCTCTGAATCCGTTTACTGTTATTTCCCTCACGTTCTTAGCTTGATTTATTTTCTTCCTGGTTTCGCCGTGAACACACTATCTTATTCTTTTCAAATGGTGTTTTTGCAGAGAGGTCGACACGGCGGCTCTCAGGCAAGAGTCCTCACCGGTCCTCTGGCGATTGTTACGTTTTGACTCACTCTCCGGCGACACTGTTGTTGCTATACTCATTCACTGGAGTTCATCTTATCCAAATTTTGTAAACTGTTTTGATGTAACCCTAGTTGGCTAGCTGGGTGGCTTTGCCTCCAGACCGAGTACCTAGGCGGTCTCATTTCTTTACACAATGTATGCATGTCTCTGGTTTTCTGTTGTAAGTGTCAATATGGCTCCCTATTTCGTTTTTACAGGCAGAACAGTTCGGATAGGTTTACCAATGATAGCTTCTTCGTAACCGGAGGTAAGCGTTGCATTTTCTGTGGTGTTTTAATGTTATATCCTACTGCATGTCTAATCACTCCGCTGCTTTTGCGTTGATTTTATTGTACAATGTGAGTCATACAGTCAGTGCTTTACCTATTACGCGCGGTCTCGTAATACAAATTTCGTTTTGTTAAGACAGGGTGAATTCTCCAGGCGGTCTATTAACGCGTAGGGTAGAACTATATTTTTTTTTCGTCATAATATCGTGTACCCTTCACCTCTACTCATTTTATTTTACATTACAGGCCCTTTCAAGAGCCGTGATTTACCAACGTCGTTGCAGTCTGAGGACTGGTCGACGACGGCCCATAGCATAGAGTATTAATTCCTCACCATTCGTTGATGCAGTTTGACTATTCGGTCATATCATATACATGACAGTCATATTATATACATTGCAGTCAGATTATATACATTATATTTTTTTTTCAGTCGATCCGTATTTATATATCTCTTGTAACATATATTGTTCATATATATACAATTCATGTTTATGATGTATTCGTTTAACATGCAGGGTTTATATGTGTTTTCGTGTTCCTATCTACCTTGCGGCATATAGGTTTCCTTGTGTATTTGGCCCATTTGTAGTCGGGGTTAGAAAGACCTAATTGCTATAGACCTTGATACTTGTGAGTATATATATATAAATATTTTTTTCAATTTACTTATATATGTATTCGATAGTTGATTGATAATGTTCACCAAGCATAGGTTTAGGCCATAACTCTAACATTTCTTCCCAATGGTTAAAGGTAATTTAAATCTACAATACACTCTATATTGGCTATGAATAATGTAAACCTTTTACAGTACAGATTTACCCTTTTTGATTAATAAGAGTACCTATTCTAAAGTCCTCACTTTTAAATTCCTATTTTTCTTTCGATGTACACAAATAGGTAGCCAATAGTACTGGACTAGAGGAATTTAATTATAAATTAAATCTTTTGCTATGCTACTTGTCTTCAAATATTTAGGATAGATTTCGAAATGCAATATAAACCTTTATAACTGTTATAACAATCAGATAGAGTAGAAGTGCTCTTTTTCTATACAATTTCGAATGTCATATTCTAATATCTTACTTTCAGCTGTTTGTATTTATACCATGTAACATAAGCACTACTATAATGTTTCTCTAGCATACACTTAAGCATATAATATCACATTTGTGTCTACACGGAACAAAACAATAATTAATCATCTGTAGAAGCTAAGTACCTCCAGATTTAAACCATCCTTGGTTTAGAGATTCTGGAGTTTCTACTCTATGGACTTTCTGGTCTACAACTAAACAAAATCTGGAAGGTAAATGCCTGAGGATAGATTCTGTTAAATGTAGTACCAAACTTACTCATTTTAGTAAAATTCAATTTTATATGTAGCCAATTCATACTGTAATAAGACATAGTAACAAGACTTTCAGAACATACCACAATCTGAAAATGACCAACCTCCCAACCTTAGAGTCCTCTTTATCTCCCAGGACTCACCCCCGAGCAGAGATCACCTCCCAGAACAGATCAACCTCTGATCTGCTTAGGAGTAGCTTATTTAAGCTCATATTTCCCCAAAGCATGTTTCTAATTCCGCGTCCAGAATAGTAGGATGTTTTCTTTCCTGTTTAGCCTAGGCTTCCCATTTTGGGATTCTTTAAAGCTGCTTTAAGCTTTTCCTCAGCTTTTCCAGCTTTTTGTCACCTCTTCCCAACTACTCCTCTTCATTGGGGAAATTTAGATTCCTCCTCAAATCTAAATTAATTTCTTTCAAGGATTTTTGAAATATTTTGGGGATTTGTTGCCTTATCCATCCTCATGGATTTGGCAAGTGATCTCTAATTATCATCTTGGTCAATTTGCACAATCATTTTATTTATTTTCTCAAATAAAATATGCAAATACATTCACACCATACTTATCCCTTGGGGTCCACCCCCTTTAGGATTAAAGTTCAATGTCTAACTTTAAAAATTCAACACACAAATTGGGGGTGTTACATTCTTAAACTCAAGATTTATGATGAAACAAAAGAAGTGAATGGTACATTGTATAAATAGTTGCTAGGAAGTCTAAATTACATAAATACAACAAGGTAACATATCACATATCTAATTAGAATATTGATTCAATTCATGACTAAACCACATGAAAGTCACTAGAAAACGACTAAGAGAGTCCTTTTAAATTTGAATGAGACTGAAAATTTTGGTATTGAATATACTAATGATTTGGATGTTGAGTTGGTAGGTTATTCAGATTCTAATTGAGGAGGAGATTCAAATGATAAAAATTATACCATTGATTATGCATTTAGTATTGGCTCAGTAATTGTGTCATGGAGAAACAAGCAACCATTTCTTTGTCTTCCATTGAAGTTGTGTCTAAGGCGTTATGTAGTGTAACTTGTGAAGTAATTTGAATAAGAAGAGTTCTTGAAGACATGGGGAAAAATATAGAAGGCTAAGATTACTTATATGTGATCGAATATGAAAATAAACACTATATCGAATAGAGGAACAACACAATCTATAATGAACTATTAAAACTTATTAAAAGGCAACATCATTTTTTACCCAAAAAACTATTGATTTGATGTGTTGTAATAGAAATGATAACGCAGTAGACATATTTACTAAACCTTTAGTCAAAGATAAGTTTAATGTAGAGACAAGGTAGATGCAGTAAATAATTCATTTTTCTATTAAGGCAGAGTTCTAGAGATAATAAAGAAACAAAAATTCTATATTTTTAATTATTCGAGGTCATTTTAGAGAATTTGTTGTTTTCCAAAGTAAGAGTGACTTAGAGTGAGTAATAGTATGTATCCTTGATCCATCATTACTATATATGGGGACTTTATTAATTATTTTGTGTATGTGAAGTTTCATTAATACCAAAGTTTCTCTTCAGATAATTCTAAAATCTCTATGTAGTCTTTGTATAATTTTTTAAAAACTTTTTATTTTATTTTTTATTTTTTTCTTCTTATATTTTTATTTTGTATATCTAGAGGAATCAACAACTAGGGTGCTCTCGTACAATGGTAATAGACGTTTATTCTAGCTATTACCACTATAATTAGTGGGTGCCTATATATGCTTCATCTACATTGGTGAATAGTAAGATTTGTTTTCATGATCATGGTCAATTGAGCCACTTCGTAGAAATTTGTTGTCTTTATATTTTTATTACAAGAAAAAAACACGAGAAATTCAACCATTAGAAAGGTTAGTATTACATATAATCATTAGTAATGTTAAATCTATGAATATAATCATATTTATTAGATAAAAATTAGTCCCACTCTCCTATTGAGTGACCACAAAATCTTCCAATTCCAGTACAAATGTAATATCAGAAGATGCAAGTTAGCCTAAATTGCATTTAAACTAGCTTCAAAAATTTCGTGTTTGGACATAGGATTTTTTATTTTATTTTATTTTATTTTTCAGAATATCTATTCATCCCCGTGAGGTGATCCATCTAGTTTCCAACTATTACCACTATAATTTGTGGGTGCCTATATATGCTTCATCTACATTGGTGAATAGTAATATTTGAACCTAAAACCTCTTCACACATAAGACTTCATTTTCATGATCATGGTCAATTGAGCCACTCCGTAGAAATTTATTGTCTTTATAGTTTTATTAGAAGAAAAAAAACACGAAAAATGCAACCATTAGAAAGGTTAGTATTACATATAATCATTAGTAATGTTAAATATAGAAAATATAATCATATTTATTCGATGAAAATTAATCCCACCCTCCTATTGAGTGACCAAAAAATCTTCCAATTCCAGCACAAATGTAATATCAGAAGATGCAACTTAGCCTAAATTGCATTTAAAATGGCTTTGAAAATTTCGTGTTTGGACATAGGAAAATTTTTTTCTTCAGAATTTCTATTCATCCACGTGAGGTGATCCATCTAGTTTCCGCGTGAATAGACCCGTATTATTCAGACATGTTGTGTGCACGATGATCCCCATAAAACAAAGAATCTAACCATGTCATGACCCTTCATATTAAACATATGTTGATAATTGTGGTAATAATATTTGTGTTTGTTTCCCCCTAGTTACGATGAGTTTAGATTTTAGTGTTAGAAGACATTATTAAAAATCTACCTATTTACTAAGATATCAATCGTGAAATCCCACCATCCACTTTCTTTCATCTAAGCGTATCTCCACTGAATCTGATTCAAGAAATCCCTAACTTTTACTAAGATAATATAATTTATCATTTAATTTAATCTATTTATTGCATAACCTCCATCGTTAATTTCCATGTATTTTCTACCTAGATTTAATATTTAATCTTCAAGTATGTCAATAATTATTTATCTCTATCCTGAAATTTGAACTAATTTGACCTATCATTTATCACCCTTATTTGTATCTTTTCTTTATTTATATCCTAAGTTATAACCCTTTATTCAATTAAATTCATAAACATTTCTAATTCATATTCTTTATCCTAATTTTATATCTTTAATTTATATTTAATTTAATTTAATTCAATTTATTAAACTTTATTAAATCAATTTATTTCTAGTTAACTAATTTATCCTCATGATGAATCACACTAGTTTTAAACACCTCCAAAGTTCATTTGCATGTGATTATTATAGAAAAAATTCTATAATACTCAATGAACCATACAAACCAAAATTCTAAAAATAATATTCATTTATTTAATTTAATAAATAAATTAAATTAAGTTAATAATATATATATAATTAAGTTAATTTTATTTAACTAATTTCTTTCTTGTTGAATAATTTATTTTATTTAATTTTTCTAACTCCTAATTTCATTTATTTTATTTTATTTAATTTCTCTGATTGCTAATTTATTTATTTATTATTTTAAATTTGATAGTTTGAACTATTCAAATTATGTTAGCCTCTTATTCTTCTCCTAGTCCTATATCTTTCCTCTTTTCTATATAATGTAATCAAGGGATCTTCCTATCACATATCAAGATTTTTCTTATAAAGATGAAGTGTTCACCGAAAAAAAAGGTAAAGTAGTTGAATTTTATCATAAGACTTGTTTAAAATCTTGAATATAGCTCTGTTGCACGGGAATCGCTCCCGAGAAATGGGAAACTCATTCCATAGGTTCCTCCGTTCCCGGGAGCTTTGGAATTATGTGGGAACTTACCATTTTCGGTAGGAGCTGCGACCAGAGCTGGGGCACGTTCCGGTATCTTTAACCACTATGATGATTGACGTTCTCGTGTTTCCAACAAAACTTGCTGCCAAAACAAAATTTTCTTAAACGTTTTTAGTAAGTTTTACCAAAAAAGAAACTTCGTTTCTGTAAATTTGCCCCAAAATCCGCCAAAAAAAAAAATGAATTCCCTTCTCAAAGTACACGCAAAAAAAAATCTTGTTCTCGCCAAACTCACTCACAATATTGCATAAAGTTTGTCCTCCATTCACTCCATCACTGTAATTGTTAACTTGTTTAAGAGCACAACCTTGTATTCATTTGCAAATAGTGCCTAAAGGAGCGATTCTCTGCAACCAGTAACCTCATTGAGTTTCCAAATACTTTGTTTTTTCTAGACATTTAAACTCCAATAGTGAGGGCTTTAACTTTTCAAGGATTTCTTCTTTTCTGTCCTTTCTGTTTGTGAGCTCTTCTGTGGGGCTATTTCATTTTTCAATCGTGTTTTATGTGATGTCTAAACTCTAGTTTCTTGCTTCCCTTATGTGAAATTCCTCTTGCCATTAGTATGTTAGTTTCATTTCCTTTTAGTTTCAGAGAGACTCGACTAGTTCTTGTAAATATATTATATTTTTTCATAATAAAAAATTATATTAAGTTAGTAAATGCATCAATGATGTGTGTGACATTTCTAGAATTAGTAACATTGACGCTCCTTTGAAAGGTACAAAGTATCAGACCCATATGCCACATTACAACATTCCACAGATAAATTATGCAATTAGAAAAAAACATTTTTTTTATAATAATATTACCGCTCCCAATTAACCATTTCCTGCAATTTTTAGGGAAACCTCTAGCCGTGTTCCGGACACCCATACCAAAGTTCCCAACATTTCCACGTTCCAGAAAATCATGCAACATAGGAATATAATTTTAATTCCACAAATCACTATTCCCACCACCTTTTTGAAGAGATTAAAACCAAGAACTTAATAATAACGAAACCAATTTACTGGTTTACTATGATTAAAAATTAAATTTATAGACATTGACAACATTTAATTCTTTTTCGGATTTCGATAAATTGCTTACATGAAATTCCGAATTCATACTTTGGTGTTTTTCCTGTGTTCTTTTTTAATGACGAGAGAGAAACATCTGGAAAACTACATCATGCATCATGCGTTTTCAGGTGAGAAATCGGCATGCAAGGTATTAGGGTTAGGTCAATTGTGCAGTAATTGTTATTTTAACGGAAACTAATATTTTAATTTTTTCTATTAGATTTATATAATGGATTTTCAGATCGTATAACTTCATTATAATGTGGAAATGAGTAGATTCCCAATCATAATTTTATTTACATTAAAATCGGCATTCGTCAGTTAAATAAAGGTCGTTGTAAATTTTTAAATTAATAAAGTGGGTCGTCTTGGTATGTCCTTTCCAATCGTTCAGAAAATTTTATTATTAACGTTCTAGTTTCCATTTGTGTAGCAAATTTTATTATTAACATTTAAATCTATGTTGCATAGATTTATGTGGGGTCCGTATTTACGTTAACTCCATGAAGTTTAGTTCAAGTGCTTTATAGTTTGAAGGGATTTCTTTTGGAATTTCACTTCAAAAATGCCGTGTTTTTTCCATTTAGGATGGGTTTGAAAGGTCTTTCTTTTGTAATCTAAACGCGGCGAATTTGCTTGGCAAGAGGCCAAAAAAAGTGACGTTATAAGGAATGCATTTGGTTTAGTTTTTATATAATTCAAATTTAATTTATTAAATATTTTTAGTGGGATAAATAATAAATATATTTTTATGAAATGCATATATTATAATTGATTATCAAGTAGTTGAAAGAATGATTAAATAACACATTTTAGGAATTTATATTATGTAATTTAGTCACTTTATTTATGGGTTTGGTCCTTTTGAAAGTTTAAATTTAAATCCTATGAAAAGTAAGTGAGAAGCGGGAAGCAAATTATAGGATACAACTTATCTCACTAAACATTCAAATTCCATTAAACTATTCCATCCAACTTGAAACAACCTTAATAATAACATGTAAAATAATTTATTAAAAATGCAACTGAAGTATATTTAAGGATTTTATAGAATCTTTGCATCGTACATAATTTGTTTAAGATTTTATGAAATCGGTATGAAGATCACCAATAAGTTTGTTGTTTGGCGTGATGATGGCCTTATACCACACTTATGTCAATCTTCAAATTGCACGCCCCTCGAATATATGGCGTTGACCCTTATTCGCGAGATGTCTTTAGCTTTCGATTTTTTCGAAATTGCATGCCTCTCCCCACACAACACTCAGATTTGGGGTTGACCTTTTATGAATCCCCACACAACACCTATGCATTTCACTTTGGTTCAAATGGCATGCAAGTATTTGGCGCTGACTTTTTATTGCCAAGATACATGGTAGGTTTCGACATTTTTTTCAAATTGCATGGCTTTCCAAGTATTTGGCGTTGACCATTTAAGATAGTTTTCACCACAGCTATGTCAATTTCAGTTCCTCTAAAATTGCATTTCTCTCGAAGCATTTGGCGTTGACGCTTTATTGCCAAGATATCTGACTTACTAATTCTTTGAGGGAGATGTGAATGTCAACCCGGCTTTTGCGCTGGGCGGACCAATATGCGATGGTTCATACAAGGCAAGGTCAAGGTCCAATCCAAGGGGAGAGAAGCGTGTGCGAGGAAGAGCGAAGTGTTCTCTACCTGCCTGCATCGACGCGGCGCTTTAAACGCCAGATAATATTAGGTTAAGGCAGACATTTTTGACATTGCATGCCTCTCCTCTCCAAGTATTTGGAGTTGACCTTTATTCCCAGATACCTGGTAGGTTGAGGTAGACATTTTAGACATTTCATGACTCAACAAGTATTTGGCGTTGACCCCTTATTCCTAGATATCTCGTGCTTTTCGACTCAACTCTTTTGAGATGATGACGTTGTTAGATTGTTGCTCAGATTTGTGATCGTCTACTCTACATATATTCGACATCTCTTGAATCTCCATGATTCCCATGCCTCTAAATGCATTTAGAATGTTTTTTTAATAGAGTTGAAAAATTTATGAATTAAAAATGGAGATAGTTGTTATTAGTTGTTTGTCAGAAATGGAGACTAACCCATTTTGTTGTTCAAAGAAAACTATGTATGTCACCTAACCTGTAAGAGAGAAGACTTTCACTCACTCCTACTAAATGCCTTAGAATAATAAGCCATTAACTTCTTTCCTCGCTCTAATTTTCAAATCACCACTAAATTAAATACCAAATTTATGTATAGGATTTCCTTATTT
This sequence comes from Pinus albicaulis, assembly GCA_034641835.2. Taxonomy (NCBI): domain Eukaryota; kingdom Viridiplantae; phylum Streptophyta; class Pinopsida; order Pinales; family Pinaceae; genus Pinus; species Pinus albicaulis. The sequence goes on along the minus strand of CM076583.1, from coordinate 249,320,730 downwards.
GTGAGCCAATAAAACATTACGATACAATGATTAGACTGCATATAATGTATGTCTTTACAACTATTTGAAGTTAGATATTTTATTTTCCACATATTTATCATTTTTGAATTTTAATTATTTTATAACTAGCACAAGGACATTAGTAAATTGCATACTTATAATTATGATTAATATTATGATTAGCACAATCACATTTACTAATGTAGTTGAATTACATTGATACGTGTATATGAAACACATCTACAACCACATTTATGTATGTGGTTGATATAAACATATAGAAATTTATCCACCACCCACCACATTAATAATGATTAGGTGTATTTTATTAAAGACTAACAATTTCTTATTATTAATAACTATATAAATATAAATAGTCATATTATTTTTTATTTATATAATTATGCTTATTATACTAATATTATTTATTATTTTAATATAGTATTAGTTATTACATAAAACTTACACAATTTTTTTCAAATATATTAATAGTTATATTAAAAACTATAATATAATATAATATAATATAATATATTATTAGTTGGAAATAAAATATAACAATTGAATATAATAATATAATAAAATATTAGTTTATAGCACATGTTTAAAATAATAATATATAATAAAAAATTTAAACCCCATTATTTAACACATTTAGTGTTAAAGAATTTAGGGTTTAAATATTTATATATTAAACTTAAAGGTTTATTAATTTCTTCGTTTATTAATTTTTTTCTATTTTAACTATTGATTTGAAAATATTAATAACCCCTAAAAATTAGTATTTTAAACCCAACTAATTAATTTATTATTATTAAATAATAACACTATTATTGTTAGTTAATATTATTATTTTTATTCTCAATTCAATTTAATAACATTATTGATGATGACAACAACAATGATGATGATGGACCTTAAGAAAGGAGAAAGAATCTAAGTTTGATTCTTCAAAGTCTTGTTTCTATGGATAAAGAGAAGGGAAATAATTGCTCGAAGATCGCTATAGGTGGGTTGGCTTAATAGGTCAAGAAGACTGGAAGTCTAGCAGATGGTAGAGAATTGAGAGTGAATGTGAGTAAGAGTAGGGTAGTCTAAAATGAAGTGCTTCTCATCTTCCACCTGCTTATAATCACAAATCCGACAAATTTTATCGTTCCAAGGGGTCTTGGGAATAGACCACCATTCGGTCTCACTCTGAAGCTCATGGGAATTAGTTGTTATCTTAGCGATGTTCATTTTTTCCTTATTGTTGGACAACACACAGAGATAACTATGATTATCAAGGGTGGGGTTGATAAATTCCTTATAGTATCTTAGCTTCCTTTTACCCTCCATCTCCTAATCCTCCAAAATCTTATCCTTAAACTTGGAGCTAATAGTATTTTCGATATTATATTTTCATCCCATACTGAGCTCCTCCTTAATTCCCCAATGGTTTAGCTAGGACTCGGCATCCTTATGCCCCCCGTGCTTGAGGCAAAGGTGAGGGTTTTGAATACAGTTATAAGCTATTTTAGGAAACCTCTTTTATTCCATGCTAGCAAGCTTCTTCTTATACATCAAATATCTGAACATAGTTGTACTTTCAATGGGGAACAAACCTGATTTGATTAATAGGATAGGATAAGGAGTATTTCCCTTTATCTTAAGGTTGTAGGTTATGAATTTCTTTTGAATCATCTCAATCTTCCTCCATGACTCTTTGGATATACTGTAACCCTAAACTTCACATTCCTATAAGACAACAGGGGTGACAAGGGTCTAAAAAAGGAACCTCTTTTTACTCGAAATGTATAGATCGATCAACTTACAATTATTTTCAACCTCATAATAAGCTTTCCAATCCCCAATAATCATTTTCTCAATGCTATAATTCTAGTTGATGTGATGAGGGAAGTCAATGCCCAGATACTTATAAGAAGAATCCTGCTCTAAGCACTGGTTATTATACACGAAACCACCATGGGTGATATTTTTGCATTTAATGATAATGACTTTAGTCTTGTCAATATTAACTGTCATACCCATCTTGGAGCAGCATTCATGAAGAATTTGGAGCTGCTTTTCAAGGTCATCATGGATTTTTGCAAGAAGAACTATATCATCGGCATAGAGGAGAAGATTAATGAGAACACGAGAAAGCTCAGTGCCCTTACACCCACCGGATTCTAGACACTTCTCTAGCTTATCGATGTATATGCCAAAAAGGGTAGGGGATAAGGGACACCCTTTCTTAACTCCAATATTTCATTTAATGTCTTTAGACCACCCCTCATTGGTCTTAAGCTTGGCAATAACGGTCTCATAGTGACCGATCACAACAATCCTCAACTCAAGATGGACCATGATCTCTTTAAGTCTCTCCCAAATTTTATCTCGAGGAACAGTGTCGAAAGCTTTTCTAAAGTCCACAAAGCAACAAAATATATAGACTTTACTATTGTGACACTCCTCTGAAATGATTCTAAGAGTGACAAAATGGCCAATAGTCGAGTGATGTCCTTTAGCTCTTTTCCCTTGGCTTTCAAGCCAAAGGCTAAGCTTCTTCTATAAAATGAGCCCATAAATATTGGCCAGGATATGGCTAACCATAATCGCCCCGTAGTTAGATGGAACACTCTTGTGCCCATTTTAAAATATAAGTACAATAAGGATTTTCATCCAAATCTGATGGAAGCCATGCGTTACGGCAAAATTGAGAAGCTTGTGGAGATAAGGAATGAGGATATATCTTCCCATTTTAAGGATCTCAGCTTGGTATCCTTCAATATATTTATCTTTCCCATTAACGAGCTTATTAATACTAAACTCAATGTCATCAAGAGAGAATACATCCTCCTTAATTGGAGTGATTAATGTGGTACCCATAGTGTTCTTAGAGTCATACAACTTCTTAATATGGTTTTCCTAGATTTATAAGGGGATAGAATGGTTATCTTTGGTTTTACGAACAAAAACATTCCTCCAAAATATTTTGGGGATGAATTTAAAAAGGTGGAGAAGATAATCATGTCTTTTATTAATATATGATTTTTTCTTCCTCTTGATGATTTTTTTGTATATATTGATATTCTGCAGCTTAACGATTTCATTAGGAGCGTCCTTGATCACTTTCCTTGAAAATTTTCAATCTTTGTCATACCATAGATTGGAAGTTCTATTAGACTTCTTAAATGGAATCTCATTAGAAAAATTGTTAATGGTATTGGAAAGGATAGTAGCGAAATGGTAATAAATTTTATCAATATTATTATTACAATTCATGGGGCCTAAATCCCTCTCCAAATCCCTTAATAAGAGATCGACGTTACTTCTATTGAAGCCAATGTGTCTTTTTCTTTCATTAGTTTCTTGCATGTGGGTGGTATGCATAAAAAGATTGAGGGATAGAGACAAAGGTCTGTGGTCAGAGTATTTGTAGGTAATAGTATTTTTGATATTATATTTTCTTCCCATACTGAGCTCCTCCTTAATTCCCCAATGGTTTAGCTAGGACTCGGCATCCTTATGCCCCCCGTGCTTGAGGCAAAGATGAGGGTTTTGAATACAGTTAGAAGCTATTTTAGGAAGCTTCTTTTATTCCATGTTGGCAAGCTTCTTCTTATACATCAAATATTTAAACATAGTTGTACTTTCAATGGGGGACAAACCTGATTCGATCAACAGGATTGGATAGGGAGAATTTCCCTTTATCTTAAGGTTGTAGGTTATGAATTTCTTTTGAATCATCTCAATATTCCTCCATGACTTTCTGGATATACTGCAACCCCAAACTTCAAATTTGTATAAGACAACAAGGGTGACAATATCCTCATCCAAATCTGATGGAAGCCATGCGTTACGGAAAATTTGAGAAGCTCATGGACATAAGGAATGAGGATAGATCTTCCCATTTTAAGGATCTCAGCTTGGTATCCTTCAATATATTTAGCTTTCCCATTAGCAAGCTTATTAATACTAAACTCAATTTCATCAAGAGAGAATACATCCTCCTTAATTGGAGTGATTAATGTGGTACCCATAGTGTTCGTAGACTCATACAACTTCTTAAATATGGTTTTCCTAGATTTCTAAGGGGATAGAATGGTTATCTTTGGTTTTACGGACAAAAACATTCCCCCAAAATATTTTGGGCATGACTTTAAAAATGTGGAGAAGACAATCGTGTATTTTATTAATATATGATTTGTTCTTCCTCTTCATGATATTTTTGTATATATTGATATTTTGTAGCTTAACAATTTTATTAGGAGCATCTTTGATCATTTTCCTTGCAATTTTTTAATCTTTGTCATACCATATATTGGAATTTCTATTAGACTGCTTAAATGGAATCTCATTAGAAAAATTGCTAATGGTGTTGGAAAGGATAGTAGTGAAATGGTAATAAATTTTATCAATATTATTATTATAATTCATGGGTCCTAAATCGCTCTCCAAATCCCTTAAGAAGAGATCGGTGTTACTTCTATTCAAGCCAATGTGTCTTTTTCTTTCATTAGTTTCTTGCATGTGGGTGGTATGCATAACAAGATTGAGGGATAGAGAAAAAGGTCTCTGGTAAGAGTCAGGCTCGAATTCATTAAGAAGCTAAAAGTTTGTAATATAGTTCGGGACGAGGATGTCAGAAATTGCATAATCCATGAAACTGCTACACAACACATGGAAACTTGTCATCTGACTCGAGAGGGGCCACTTATAAATACCATTACAAATAATTAGGTCCTCGGAACAACAAGGTTTGAGGAGCTCGGTGCAAAACAATTTCTCAATAATGTATTAATTAATTAATAATAGTGATTAATAATAATTAATTAATTAACAATAATTTCATTATTATTATTATTATTATTATTATGATTTATTGAAAAAATATAAATATTTTTGTTTTTTATAATTTATGTAATTTATTGTTAGTAATAATAGTAACAATAATATCATTAATTTAATATTAATTTGTTAATAATTAATTAATTAATTAATTATTATTCAATAATAAGAACAATTAATTAAATAATAATAATTAAATAGTTAATTTTTTGTTATTATTATTATTTTAAATATATATATATATATATATATATATATATAGATATATATATATATATATATATATATATATATATATATATATAGATATATATATATATATATATATATATATATATATCTATATATATTATTGGTAACTAATTAAACCCAAGGGATTTATATTAAACCTAGGGATCATTATTCCCTTGATGGTGGTGCAAGGAAGGGAGAAAGAATTCATGCAGGCCAAGGAAATGATTGCACAACAATGGGGTAAGGTAGGTGGGTGGCCCACCCTATGCCACCACATGCCGCCAACATTAAAATTTTGGTCAGTCCGTGTGCAAGTGGGTTGTAATTTCATGGGTGAAATAGGCGGTGGGTGGTATATGGAAATGTTCATGCAAACACTATCATGTAGCATTTGGAGATTGAGGGAACAAGAAAGGTAGGCAAGCCTGTTTCAACACTAGTCGCATAGGCAGCACGACAATGCTGAGACAACCAATGTGACAACAAGATGCAGGCTTCAGTATGTAGTGAAGAACCTCTCCTTTCTTGCAATGGTAGTCAAGATGAACAAAATTATGACAAAATGGTCAGGTTTGTTTCTTATTATTCACGGGGTTATAAGAATAAGGATTTGGATGTCGTCAGTATCTATCATGGATTCATGGAAGCCTTTGCATGAGGGAATTGGGTTTGAGTGAAGGACATTATCGTTAATCCCTGCGTTTTTTTCCTATGTTAAATTTATCAATTGGGAGGTCTAGTTCGGAGATTATGGGAAGTCACGGGCTGGAATAGTCGACCAAGTTTCAATTTCGATTGTCACCATGGGTACAACGAGTCATCGAAGGTCGACAGGGGCTTGGGGCAGGGTCTAGTATCATAGTTCAATTCAACTAAGCAAGTGGGAAATGAGTGAGGACTTGGGTCATGTGGGTAGTTCTGAATTCACAAAAAAGAACCCTGCAAGGACTAGTCTAGGGAGTGAGAGTCTCGAGAGGGTTGTAAATCAAGTACAAAGTTAGGGAGGGGTTCCGGTCTTATGTCAGTTAAATTGTCAAGTAAATGTCGGGCTGGTTTCCAGCCTCAAGCCATTGGCTGAGAGAACAGGGGTTCTCAAACTAGTCAAAGGTCTCTCCAGGACAAAGGGTCATGGAATGGAGTATCTCTAGGAAAAGGTGCAAGGTGATGATTAAATATGGATGCAGTTAACAACACTTATATCTATGAATTCCTTTTAGGTCAGCCTAATTAGCTTTCTCCTTTGTCTCCCACTCTGCTGGTGATAGACTCGGAGAGGGTACCAGAGGAACTACAAATGTTAACATACTTTTATTTTCAAAGAATGAAGGCTGAGGCAGTGGATGGTAGGAGGGGCCACATTGGTTGTGACAACCCGAATATGGGGAATAGAAAGGCACATGCCTCCACCAGCCACCCACAAAGGAAAAGAGGTAGGAGAACGAGGGAGGAAAATATGCAAAACATGTTTCATGCTTACAGTGAAGGCTCCATGGCACTAGTGAAAGAGAAAATTTCAAGATGGGAATTAGAATTGAAAGTGAAGGAAATATATGAACCGATCCAAGAGGAAGAGTTGGAACCCCTGGTAGTGGACCCGAGAAACACCCGATGGAGGCTGAATTTTGTTCAAATAGGTCATTCAAACCTACCGGATAATGAAAAGCCTCCTCTCAAGAGAAATGGTGGATATGGAACAACACCAGAAAGTACCTCACCAACCAGGCCATCACCAGTGCCTACAAGAAGAGCCGAGCCTCTCAGTCCTTTAGAAGGAAATTCCATTAGTCCATGTGAAATTTTTCTACCATAATGTCCATCTCAGACGCATGTAAAATAAATTGCAGAGTATACAACAACACGAGATGTCGAGACCGAGCGTTAAAGACTCAACCCCATTTGAAGCATTTGAAGATTGAATTCTATAAGTCATGGAGTATTAAAATATTTATGTTGATTTTTCTTAATGATTTCGGATATCATTTACATTTATAGTAGAAAGAATAGATGGATAATATAATTTGTAGATTTTAGAGCTTGGTTGGACATGCTCAAACTATTGAAATTTTGGATGGATTATGACACTGATCAGTGGCTAATAGATCTAGTCTCCTATGGGCAGGTTGAGGTCACCGAATACATATTTTGTAACCTACTTTACATATGATTAATAGAAAGGTACTACCAAGCTTACAAAAAAAAACCCTAGGGATCAATATTAAAAACCCTAAAAAATAATATTACACCTAAGGGATTAATATTATAAACCTAAGGTATATAAACCCTAAGATAAATATTGTAAACCATAGAATTATCATGGTTGACCATGGTTGATTTTCACATTGAGAAAATCTTTGTGACAATGCAACGTGGCACCATGGTTAACCATGATTAATTTTCATATGTGGAAAATTCTTGTCACAATGAAACATTGGACCATGGTTGATTTTCATATTGAGAAAATATTTGTCACAATGTTACATTGGACCATGGTTGACCATGATTATAAACCACAATATTAACCGTAATTTATTCAATGTCGTCATGCGACATTGAATAAATTTCAATTTAATGCATAAACACCAATATTATAAACCCAATATTAGAAACCCTAATATTATAAACCCTGATATGAGACCCAATTTTGTAATTTTTCATTGTGACAATGAATAAATTTTGATGTAATGTAACATTGTGACAATCATTGCTATATTGATTATCAAATTGTTCCAAGATAAATATTATAAACCCTAAAATAAACATGGTTGACATGGTTGATTTTCATATTGAGAGAATCCATGTCACAATGCGACGTAGGGTGATGGAAAACCATGTTCAACCATTGTTGGTTGCAATACCAGCACAATCTTTGTCACAGTGCAATGTTGGAATATGGAAAACCTATTAGTAATATTACACCCAAGGAATAATAACACTTATATTAATAAACCCAAGAGAATAATAAAGCAAAAGGATTAATACTGAAAAACCAAAGGATTATAAACCCATGGAAATAATAGTAAATACAAGGAATAAATATTATAAACCCAAGGTATATAAACCCCGACATAAATATTATAAAACCTAAAATATATATGGTTGACCATGGTTTATCCTGTTTGATTTTCATATTGAGGCAATCCTTGTCCCAATGAAACATATGACAATGGGTGATCTTATTTGACCATTATTGATTGTCATATAGACAACCTTTGTCACAATGCATTGTTGGACATTGTAAACCCTATGAATAATATTATACCCTAGGAATCCAAACTTGTAGGATAAAAAACCCAAGGGATTGAAATTATAATCCTAAGGGATTAATAAACCAGAAACCCAAGGGATTAATAATCCATAACGATTAATATTAAAAACCCAAGGGAATAATATTAAACCCAAGGGATAAATATTATAAACATGAGGTATATAAAGAAAAGGGACTAATAAATAAAAAATATTAATAGAAAAAACCAACGTATTATAAACCCATGGGAATAATAATTAACCCAAGGTATGAATATTACATGCCCAAGGTATATAAACCCCAAGAAAAATATTATATACCGTAAAATATATATGGTTGAGTATGGTTTATTTTCATATTGAGACAATCCTTGTCCCAATGAAGTGTAGGATGATATATGACAATTATTGACCATTATTGATTGCCACATCGACGCAATAATTTTCACAATGCGACATTGGACTGTGGAAACCTTATGAATAATATTATACCCCAGGAATAAGAACCCTTAGGTTAGTAAACCCAATGGATTGACATTATTAACCCAAGGGAATAATATTAATGTGAAGGGATAAATATTATAAACCCAGGGTATATAAACCCTACGATAGATATTATAAACCCTAAAATAAACATGTTTGACCATGATTTACCATGGTTGATTTTCATATTGAGACAATTCTTTTCACAATGCAGTGTAGGATGATGATCAAACATGTTTGGCCATTATTTATTTCCATATCGACACAATATTTGTCATAATGTGACGTTGGAATGCGGAAACCCTATGACTAATATTATGCCCTACTATATTGATAAACCCAAGGGATTTACATTATAAACGAAAGTGATTAATAAAACAAAAGAATTAATACTAAAAATCGAAGGGATTATAAACCCAATTTAATAATATTAAAACCAAGGGATAAATATTATAAGCACAAGGTATATACACCCCTAGATAAATATTATAAACCCTAAAATTAATATGGTTGAACATGATTTACCATGGTTGATTTTCATATTGAGACAATCTTTATCACAATGCGCCATAGGATGATGATCAACTATTTTTGACCATTATTGATTGTCATATCAACACAATATTTGTGAGAACATTGGATCATGGCTGACCAAATTTGATTTTCATATTGGGAGAATCTTTGTCACTATGTAACATTGGACTGTGGTTGACCATGATTGATTTCACACAGCATGAATCGCCATGGTTGACTATGGTTGACTAGTATTGACTATGCTTGATGAAGATTTACCTTCACTGACCATGGTTTATATTAAACCCTAATATCAAACTAAATATTATAAACCCTGACATCATAACCCCAATATTCTATAATCCTTGAGATTAATATATCAAACCTTAAGATACATATATTAGATCCTAGGTTCATAAACCCTGACATTAGTATTTTAAACCCAAGGGATTAATATTATAAATTCTTGTGATTAATAAACCCTATGATTAACAATATAAACCCCACAATTACAAAGCTTAAGATGATAAACCCTACAGGGAGTATTAAAAATAATATAAACACTAAATCCTAAACCAAATATTATAAGGCACAATATTAACCCAAATTTATTCAATGTCATCATGCAACATTGAACAAATTGCAATGTAATGTATAAATACCAATAGTAGAAACCCTAATATTTAAAATATCATATTAAATCTACTTGTATAATTTCACATTGCGACATCAAATGAATGTTGATGTAATGTAACATTATGAGAATCATTGTTAGATTGATTGTCACATTGAAACAATGTTTATCATAATATGATGTTGCTCATATTTATGAACCATTTCAACATCACGATGTTAAACCCTAATATTATCATGAATATTATAAACCCTAACATCATAAACACAATATTATAAACCATAAGATTATAAAACTAAGTTAAATATATTGAAACTAAGATTGTAAACCCTAAAATTAGTATTATAATTTGAACGAATTAATATTAATAAACCCAAGGGAATAATATTATAAACCTTTGTGGTCAATAAACAAAAGGTATTAATATTATAAATACAAGGCATTTTTTTTGTAATTAAGGTTAATTCTATTAAAAAAGAATATAGTACAAAAGAGAGTTACAATCCAGAGAGACTAGATAGCGGTGAAGTCGAGAATGATGAACTATCAACCTCAGTCACGAAAAGAATACAAGAGAGAAAATAGAGGAAAATGAAGAGAAATATGGGAACCATAAGAGAAAAATACAAGAATTTACCTAGAATGGGATAAATCCTCAATACGACCTTTCTTTCCTTTCTTTTTTGTAACTTTAACCCAATCGTCATGGAGCGGGTGGGCTAAAACCACTTGAAGATTATTGGTAACTAAAGGTAGAGTTTCGTTATCCTAGTCAAAGAAAGAGGAATCATGTGCTATCTTATGAGCACTCGAAGAAACATTGGGCCCCCCAGGATGTGCCGAGGGATTATCCTTCTCCTTCTTTTCTACATCCGCATCTGCTTCAATCTCATCCTCATCCGAACAGAAGGACTCAATGCCATCCATGGGAGGTGGATCACAGGCTTTCCAACTTTTAGATTTGGATTTGCAATTGATTCTCTTCTTATGGGCAAGGAAACTAGTACATGAGTTTTGAATATGCCCTATTTGATGGAAGTGACAGCATCAGAAAGTAGTATTCTCATATTCCAGGGACTCTGTCCAATGAAAATCACCAACTTTGAGATTGATTTCATCGGGTAGACCTTTACTTGTGTCAATTTCGGCACAGATTCTAACATAAGTGTAAATTCCCTTCTCCCCCCTAGAAGGATCAGTTGCCAGAAAGCGACCTAGAGAGTTTCCAATTCCTTGAAAATAAATCCAAGGAATTACTATTATAAACTTTTGAGATTAATATTATACACCCTCGCGATTAATATTATATGGCCTTGGGGTTAATATTATAAACCCAGTGGATTAAACCCTTGGGCTTATAATATTAATTAAATAGGGGAGACTTTTTTTCAATATTTAATATTTATAATATTAAATATCAAATATCTTTTACTATAAATATTACTAACATTAATGTTACAATTTAATGTCGCGAATAATTTTAACGTTATTCTGTTAATAACATTAAATGTTAATAAATTTTAAAAATTATTATGATTAATAATGTTATTAATATTATTTTTTTAAACAAGATTAATATTTCTGATTGCAAATTTCTATGATCCATAATTATTTCAGAAAGCTCTTCTGAGAAGTCACATTGTCATAACAAGGGCTGACACATTTCTAACTAACAAGTGTAGCTCATCATCCAGAAAATTGTTGATGATGAACTAACAATTTTCCTAATGATGAACTACACTTGTTAGTTCCAAACATGTCGGTCCTTGTTATGATAATGTGATTTCCCGAAAGAGTTTTATGAAAATATTAATACTGTATTAACGGTGTTATTTTTTTTTAATAATACTAATAACAATATTATCTTTAATATTAATGTTAATGTTATTATTAATTATCATTTATATTTATATTTTTAATATATATTATTTATTTATTTATGATAATAAGTTTTACAAAATTTTAAAAACTTACTATAAACTATTTATAGACAAATTTAAAAGTCTAACCATAAAATTATAAACCGAAGGCATTAATGTTATAAAGATTTAGGATTATTATTATATGCGTGACATATTGGCATTATAAACCTAAGGGATTAAACCCTTGGGTTTTTATATTAATCCCTTGAGTTTATAATATTAATTCGAAAATTTTATAATATTAATCTAACCGTTAATGTCATTTGTTATTATATATATATATATATATATATATATTTAATTGTCCATATTATCAATATTAATGTTACAATTTAAATAACAATAATAATTTATTTTTATTATATTAATAACATTAAATGTTAATAATTCCAAAACATTATTATGATTAATAATATTAATAACATTTTAATAAGATATTTGTTTTCCAAAGTGTAAAGAGAATCTTGCCATATTAATTAATTAAAAGCTTACATGAAACAACCTAGGGCTTTACATTATTTAAATTTGTTCAAGAACACATTTCATGGTCTATATATATAAGCATTCTAGTTAATTTTAAATGAAGAAAACCTATTTGAAAGTTAGTTAAAGATGAGTTAAGGTGTGACAAGAGATGTTGAAAAGTAAAAATATAGTCATTAAAAAGAAATTTCATTTAACGTATTAAAACTAATTGTTAAAACCAATTATTTATATTAAATTTAATACTAAAATCTAATAATATATTAAATATTATATTAGCCATAATAAAACCTAATATTATATAAATTATATTAATATTTAAAATATAAATTCTAAAAATATTATTATAACTTAAAACCATTAATTCATGTTATAAAATCATGTTAATGTTTTCATAGTTTCATGAAATTGCAATTAATGAAGACCACTGCATCTCACAAATATTTGGGCCATCCCTAGTTTTGGAACACACACTTTTAAGAATGTAACTTACAATCATGTGCAATCACCTTTCAATAATATAATTTTTAACATTTCTATTTTCAATTCCTTTTCTTTAATCTTAATAGATGTTTATAGATAACTTGTACAGTAAATGTTTAATCGTGATTTGTAAAAAAATAATTCAAGTAAGGTTTAAACATATGATTTAGATATTAAAGAAAGTTAGTGGCATGATTTCCATCTATTTATCAAGTGGAAACGATGAGAATATGATGGCATCTTTAAGTTTACACCATCTGATCAAAAAATATAACCAAGACAAATATTAAAGTAGGCAATTCCAAGAGAAGAAATGCCTATCCACATAATTATTATTATTATTTTTATTACAGAATAAATTTAATAGCATTACCGATTAATAAATATTAATAATAATTCATTCATTCATTTTATTTCATTAATTATTAATTAATTAATTAAATAATTAATTAATTCATGATTAATTATTAATTCATGATTAATTAATTAAAAAATTATAATAACAAATAACTAATTTTACTATTTTAAAAAATGGCATTTATTTTAATTATGTGATCGAACTTATGTTAGGATATAATGATACCCTGTTTCGAATTCAAAAGAGATTTGTTTCTCTATTTCAGTTGTTTTTTAATGAGTTAAGATTGATGATAGAAATAGCTAAAATCACACAATTACTAAAGAAAACTCATAAATTATTCACAAATGGTGTATGTGTAAAGACACTCACACGCACAGATTTACATTCTGATTACTCTATTAAATAGAGTTTTTGAGATCCAACTTATTCTTAATTTAGAGAGAGAGAGGTTGAGATAATTTCTCAACCATCACAAACCAACTTCTCAAATATGGAATTGTAACACCCCCAGTTTATGTGTTTGAATTTCAAAGCTAGACATTTGAACTCTAATCCTAAGGGGAGTGGACCCCAAAGGACAAGTACTTTGTGAATGTAATTAAATATTTAAATTGAGAAAATGAATAAAAATGATTCTGTGCTGATTGACCAAAAAGGAGATTTAGGAGATCACTTGCTAAATCCATGAGGATGGATAAAGAAAATACTTTCCCCACAATCTTTCAAAAATCCTTGAAAGAAATTATTTCTAATTTAGATTTTTGAGGAAAAATCTAAATTCCCCAATGATGAGGAAAATAGTTGGGAAGAGGTAAAAAGCTGGAAAAGTTGGGAAAAGCATAAAACAACTTTAAAGAGTCCCTAAAATGGGAAGCCTAGGCAAGCAGGAAGAAAAAAATCCTGATATTCTGGACGCAGAATTAGAAACAGGCTTTGGGGAATAACAGCTTAAGTAAGCTTCTCCTAAACAAATTAGAGGTTGATCTGTTATAGGGGATGATCTCAGCTCGGGGGTGAGTTCTGGGAGACAGAAGGACTCTAAGGTTGGGAGGTTGGTCAATTGCAAGAGTGGTATGTCTCTCAATTTACTGGTATTTTTACTTCCTGTGGTATGAATTGGCTACATATAATTGTCTGATTTGTATGTTAGACTGGTTAGTACTACATTTAACAGAATTAATCATAAGGAATTCACCTTTATAATTCTGTATAGTTGTAGAAAAGAAATCTGTAGAGGAGAATCCAACAGAAACTCTAAACCAAGGTTGGTTTAAATACGAGGATACATATCCCTCCACAGATAATTTATTATAAAATGCTCCTGAATTATTAGTATAAATTTATGAGCATGATTAGGATAAAGCAGTATGAGGGTTCCTGTACCATAATTAAACATAGCAATAGGTGAACTGTCATCTAACCTGTGCATTAAATGAAAAAAATATACAGACTAATTTTTAGAATTAGTACACCATCCATACATAACCAGAAGCACAATAGCAAGTATTAAATGTACATAGGAAAGTAATTATATACCAGAAGGAAGCAAATACCAATTAGCATGAGACTACCCATTTATACTTATTTCAATGAACCATTCTTTCATTAGAGGCTAAAACTAATATGTGAAAGAAAAATGAGTATTAAAGACTATTACATCACTGGATTGACTAGTAGTTAATTCCACATTTTATAAGGGGTTGGTAGAAGTTAATAAAGAAGGAGCATAACAGCAAAAATAATTTGTAATAATGATAGCCTCAAGAAATGCAGGAAATAAGAAAGGACTATGATAGTAATTTGCTACTGCTATTAGAAGACAAGAACCCATTTATAATATGTGAATTCAATATGGGATTACTTTCAGAAAAATAAATACTCAACTGTAGTATAAAAACATGGAAAGTTGAAGGAATCAGGAAGTCCAATCTTACTAAGGCCGTTGATATCATCAACCTTCCTAACTAACACAGTAACCTGAGAGAGGTCCTTATTGTACACTGTATATAGAAGTGCAAATTTAATTCCCTGATCATAGAGAGGGGAACTTATGGAATTTTAAAAGGGACTCACTAGCTGTAAGTATTTATAAAAGAGAAAACTCACACTGATATAGCATAAAAAGTTTTGAAAAACAAAACCATATCTCATTAGTAATAAACCAAAGTGAGAAATCTATGAAATCTCAGGCGATGCTATTGAGCTGGCCTCTGTCATAGGGTCAAATTGTATATAAAACATATATGTATTCTCCACTGAAACCCTTTGGGACGCAAAAATTTTCAAAGGGTTCTGACCCTAATATAGAGTTTAAAATAAACACGAAAAATTCGTAATATTGTCCACAGTCTCAGTTCGGTCGGACATCAATATTACAGTAGAAATTTGGTAGGTAAAATAAAAATTGAAACGTTAGACAACTTCATGGAATAACCTCGAAAAAGCTAGATCATGCTTGGATTGAAGTCACGTTGATACCGACCTGAAACCCAAGGCTCAAAGATGTCAAGCCGAAGAAATAGAAATCCATCAATTAACACGGCGGGAAAAACCTCGAAGGGATTCGAAGTATACCTGCGATAAGAATTTCGGGCAACATGAGAGCTTGTGATAAATCGAAAAAAAGAAATTGGAAGACAAATTGATAACTGAAGGTGAGGAATGACGCAAACCCATAGAAGACTTACCTTTGAAGATTTAGGGCTTGGTGCACTAGTTGGCCTATAAAATGGCAAAAGACATTGGTCAAAACACTGGTTAGAATAAAAACCAAGCCTAATGAATCGTGCTTACAAATAAATGATTTGATTGCGTGGAAATGTCTTACTGTGAGCCAGGGTGAGCGTAGCAGACAAATGAACGATAGCCATGAAGGACGTGAACAGCAGGAAGGCCTACTCTACCAGGGTTAACATTTAAGTCAAACCCAACTTGTATTGATATAACAAATCCCAAATCAAAATAGCTGAATTATAAACTACCAAGGATAAAATATTGTGTAGGGATATCTTCCAACATTGAAACGGAAAATTAAACAACCGAATAATAACTTCATCTACCTGTATGACGAGGAACGAAGCATGGGCATGCTCAGGAGTAAATACGATTCATCAAGCCCAATGAACAAAACCATATTTACTACATATACATCTAAAACATCCACTTGTCACTAGATCCAAAGAAGACCATGGATTGAGTTGAGAAAAGTCGAGAATGCTTGCACAGTGGACTAAGCCTTAAATGAAAAATTAATTTCAAGCAAATTCATTGTACTTACCGTAGTGAACCGAGACAAGTGTGAGTAATGATCCCACATGTCTTACAGATACAAACATTTAAGGATAACACGCTGGCACTTATACATGCACCAACGAGGATGGAGGGTCTCCTCTTGTCTTTAGAGTTCAGAAGATCGTGAAACTTAAATGACGTGGAGAGCATAATGAGTAATCCAGCTCACACCACGTACATGTTAAACCATCAATAAGACAAGTAAGGACGACGACGTCCATGTCGTCTATTCCGAAAAACAAATTTGACATAATGGCCAAGATACGAGATCGCCATGGCGCCAGAGGGACAACGCTTGACCACCAGATCGAATTAACTTAATATCTATGCAACTAAGCGATAATATACATCGACTCTAAGTATTAAAGTATATTGAATAAATTCGATTCCCAGACAAGTTCTTCTAGCTTATGAAAGGTATGAGAACTTAGTAGGATCTGCGTGATATAAGTATGACACATCAAATCAAAAAGAAGAAAAAAACAAAAATCTCTACACGTTGTAAATTTATTTATGCAGAGGTTGGGAAACCTTGTTATAAATCCATACCATTCTAGTCTCCATAGGTATACGCATTCGAGACATGAAGTAGTTGAGGGATTTTGCATATGACTGATTTTATAAATTACGTCTGATTGAGCCTTAACATACGAATTATATAGCTGGAGGATATTTATATATGATAGTTCACTTAATAATTTATGGTCCTATATATAAAAAAAAATATATGGATATATATTTATATAGGACATATAAGAAAAGTTAATGATAAAAACAACAAAATCAAGGGTAACAATAACAAAGAGATCTATAAGGAAATTGGTATATAATCCATTCCAGTAAGTGATGTATGTATAAGGAACAAAATTAAACATAGGAATTATGTTTAATAAAAGAATGAACATAGAGGATATTAGTTAAATAAATATTTTAGACGTAGAAAGTTAGCCACCAAGAAAAAAAAAATTTGTGGTGTAGGTGGAAGTGAGGGATGTTACAAATGGTATCGGAGCCCAAGTTATAAAACTGGGTTGTTGTCATTGTGCTCACTGTTGCTGTGTCTTCCCTGTATAAATGAGTATTGTGGAAAATTTTTAAATTTTACTGATCTGTGTTGTGTAGTGTACAGTGGTGCTGGAATTGCAAAAGGTGAAGAAATTTATGTGGATCTGCGTGATGAGTATAGTACACCAGATCCCAATGCTCCGGTGATGGCTATGTTGCATAGGTTGCAACGAGAAATGGATGAGCTGAGAAGCCAGAATGACAGGTTGTCATTAGCCAGTAAGGAGCAGGAAAAGCTCATCAGAGAGCTAACTTCACGGAACAACCAAGAAGGCGAAGGTTCCAGAAAGAGGAAGACTGATGAGTCTGAGGATGATCATGTTGTTAGGAATTAGTATAAGCAGAAAAAGGAATTACAGGGGGAATTCCGAAAGATCAAACCTCCCTCCTATGATGGGGAGAAGGAGGAAGATGCGGAAGCTTGGTTGCTGAACATGATTAAGTATTTCCATGTCTATGAATATGAAAGCAATATGAAGGCCAGATTAGCTGTTTACCAGCTACAAGGTAAGGCTACCTTGTGGTTGGAGGAGACGAAAATGGTGCATGCCATTGATGAAAATACAGTTACTTGGGAAGATTTTCAGGTTAAGTTCAAAAACCGCTACTTGAATGAATGTTACTGTGATGATAAAGCCAAGGAATTTCATGAACTTAGACTGGGACAACTCACTATTGATGAGTTTGTTACTAATTTTACAAATTTGCTGAGATATGTACCTTACATTAGGGAAGAGAAGGCAAAGGTACAAAGGTTTTTGAATTGTTTTCCTACTGTGTACAAAGAGAAAATCGAGATTGAGAACCCAAAAAATATGGATGAGGCAGTGAGGAAAGCTAGATTATGTTACCAATAGTTCAAGGGCAGAATGGAACATGGGAAAGGCTGGGTAAATAAGAGTGAATTCAAAGGGAAGAAACATAAACCAACCTATTTGAAGAATTTTGGCAGGGATCATCAGCGAAAAAAGTTTAATAAACCAAAAGAAAGCCAAACAACTCAGTCTCAAGTTGGCTCCAAACAAATAGATGAAGGAACAAAAAAGGAAGGAACAGTCAAAATGAAGGAACCCTTGAAATGTTGGGGTTGTGGAGAACCCCATCTGTTGAGATATTGTCCCCACAGAAACATTCAGATGATTATGAGAGACCGAGAAGTGACCACGGTAAATGACATTGCAAGAAACATAGCCACCATCAGTGCAGCCTTGGAGAACCGGTAAGCAGAACATCAAGCTACCATGGTGGAAATGGAGGGTAAGATTTCTGACCAATCTGTCACGGTTTTGATTGATCCTGGTGCTTCTTTGAGTTACATTAGTCCAAAAATTGTAGAAAAATGCAATCTTAAAACTGAAAAATTTCAACATTCATGGTTGGTACAGCTGGCCACTGGAACCAAGAGGAAGGTAACACATAAACTGCCCTGAACAACAATTAAATTAAATGATTTCCAAATAGAAGTAAATCTGAACATTCTGCCATTAGGTTCATATGACTTGCTGATAGGAATGGACTGGATGGAAAAGAAGAAGGCCATGATGAACTGTTGGGATAAGACCCTGCATTGTGTGGATGAAGAAGGGAAACCTTTTATTCTCAAAGGAAAACAAAAACCTATCTTTGTAAGACAAATATTAGCACTGCAATTAAAACGAATAGCTAGAAAAGGATACCAAGTTTATGCAGTACATGTGGAAGAAACAGAACAAAAACCTGAAGAAAATTTGTTGGATGCTTTACCAGTAGTAAGAGAGTTTAAGGAAGTCTTTCCAGATGAGATTCCTCACATTCCCCCCAAGAGAGAGATTGAATTTTCAATCGATTTGGTGCCGGGAGCAACACCTGTTTCCCGAGCCCCTTATCGAATGAGTCCACCTGAACTCATGGAATTGAAAATGCAATTGCAAGAATTGTTAGATAAAGGTTATATCAGACCGAGTGTGTCTCCTTGGGGAGAACTAGTGCTGTTCATGAAAAAGAAAGATGGAACTTTTAGGATGTGCATTGACTACCATCAACTGAATAATTTGACCATTAAAAACAGACACCCCTTGCCCAGAATTGATGATCTTTTTGACCAAGTGAGAGGAGCTTCAGTATTTTCGAAGATTGACTTAAGGACTGGTTATCACCAGCTCAGAATTAAAGAAGAATACATCAGCAAAAAAGCCTTTCGAACTAAATATGGTCACTACGAATTTGTAGTCCTACCTTTTGGTTTGACAAATGCCCCTGCCACATTTATGTGCTTAATGAACAGTGTCTTAAATAAGTACTTGGATAAATTTGTCCTTGTGTTCATAGATGATATTTTAGTCTACTCAAAAAGTGAGGAGGAACATAAAGAACACTTGAGGATAGTATTGCAAACTCTGAAGGAAAACCAGTTATATGCCAAGTTCAGTAAATGTGAATTTTATAAAGATAAGATCCAGTAATTGGGTCACATTATTTCTGAACAACGATTGGCTGTTGACCCTGAAAAGATAAAAGCTATTAAAGAATGGCATGTACCAACTGATGTTTTAGCAGTGAGATCATTCATGGGGATTGGAGGCTATTATCACAGATTTGTGGAGAGATTTTCTGCCATAGCACATCCCATAACATCATTACAAAGGAAGGGTGTCAAATTTGAATGGACTGAAAAATTCCAAAACAGTTTTGATCAATTAAAACTAAAACTTACTACAACCCCTATACTGAAGATTGCAGATCTAGATAAAGAGTTTGTGGTATGTACGGATGCCTGTAGAGAGGGGTTGGGAGGAGTTCTTTTGCAGGAAAATTCAGTTATTGCATATGAATCTAGGAAACTCAAGATACATGAACAGAACTATAGTGCATATGACTTGGAATTAGTTGCTGTTATCCATGCCTTGAAGATGTGGCGACACTATCTCCTTGGAAAATTTTTTACATTGATGACTGATCATATTAGTCTCAAATATTTCTTTTCCCAAACATATTTGAATGCTAGACAAGCCAGATGGTTGTCTTTTCTAAGTGAATTCGATATGGACATAAAACATATCAAAGGGAAAGAAAATAAAATTGTTGATGCATTGAGCAGAAATGCTTGTCAGAATATAAACAACATTGGAAGTAGTGCCCAGATCAATGTAGAAGATTTGGTGAAAAAGGCAGCAAACCAAGATCCAAACTATGAAACACTACTGGTGAAAATACTAAAGAAGGAGAAGACTGATTTCACTCAAAACCAAGAAGGAGTAATCTGTTATAAAAACAGATTGTATATTCCCAATGTAGAGTCCTTGAAAAGAGATATTTTAGATGAATATCACAAACAGCCATATGCAGGACATCCAGGATATCATAAAATGTTAACAGCTTTGAAAAACAAGTTGTTTTGTTCGGGAATGAAACGAGATGTAGCAGAATATTTAGCTAGATGCATGGAGTGTCAACTAGTTAAGGTCGAACATCAGCATCTTGCTGGTCTTCTAAACCCCTTGCCGATTGCAGAATGGAAATGGGACATGGTGTCTATAGATTTTATAACAGGGCTACCCAAAACTAAATACCAACATGATTCAGTGATGGTGGTAGTAGACACTTTAACAAAAGCGGCCCACTTCATACCTATAAAGTCTACTTTTGGGACAGCCCAAGTAGAAAATGTGTTTCAAAAGGAGATAGTAAGATTACATGGGGTCCCAAAGGTGATTGTTTCAGATAGAGATGTTAAGTTCACAACAGCTTTCTGGAAAGTTCTATTTGGAGGCATGGGTACTAAGTTGAATTTTAGTACTGCTTATCACCCTCAGACCGATGGACAGACAGAGAGAACTAATCAGATTTTGGAGGACATGCTGAGAATGAATGTGATGGACACGCCATCGAAATGGGAAGACTACTTGCATTTAGTTGAATTTTCCTATAATAACAGCTACCAATCCTCCATCAAAATGAGTTCGTTTGAGGCACTGTATGGAAGAAAATGTCGTACTCCTTTGAGCTGGAGCCAGCCAGAAGATAAACTAATGTTGGGACCATATGCCTTACAAGAGATGGAAAGAATTGTTAAACAAATACAAAGAAACATCAATACAACACAAGATCGCCAGAAAAATTATGCTGATAAGAGGAGAGTAGACCGAGAATTTAAAGTGGGAGAGCATGTGTACTTACGTATTAAACCCAAAAAGAGCACACTTTATGCTGGAAGTTGTGCAAAACTGGCTCCTAGATATGGTGGCCCTTTTGAAGTATTAGAAAGGGTGGGACCAGTGGCTTACTAGCTGGCCTTACCACCCCATGTTAGAATTCATGATGTGTTTCATGTTTCATTATTAAAAAGATATATACATGATGCTTCTCACATAGTGGATGGGAATGTGATACAGGTGGAACCAGAAGGGGAGTTTCTGCCAGAACCGCTTCAAATATTGGAGTGGGAAGAAATTGAATTGAGGAACTGAACGGTAGCAAGAGTAAAGGTGCAATGGAAGCACTTTACTGCTGAAGAAGCTACTTGGGAAAGAGAAGCTGAAATGATGGAAAGATATCCATTTTTGTTTGAAAAATGAACTCTAGTAGTTAAATAACAACACAGAGGACGGTGCTTATTTTCAGAGGGGGAATATGTAACACCCCTAGTTTATGTGTTTGAATTTCAAAGCTACACATTTGAACTCTAATCCTAAGGGGAGTGGACCCCAAAGGACAAGTACTTTTTGAATGTAATTAAATATTTAAATTGAGAAAATGAATAAAAATGATTCTATGCTGATTGACCAAAAAGGAGATTTAGGAGATCACTTGCTAAATCCATAAGGATGGATAAAGAAAATACTTTCCCCACAATCTTTCAAAAATCCTTGAAAGAAATTATTTCTACTTTAGATTTTTAAGGAAAAATCTAAATTCCCCAATGATGAGGAAAATAGTTGGGAAGAGATAAAAAGCTGGAAAAGCTGGGAAAAGCATAAAACAACTTTAAAGAGTCCCTAAAATGGGAATCCTAGGCAAGTAGGAAGAAAAGCATCCTGATATTCTGGACGCAGAATTAGAAACAGGCTTTGGGGAATAACAGCTTAAGTAAGCTGCTCCTAAACAGATTAGAGGTTGATTTGTTATAGGGGATGATCTTAGCTCAAGGGTGAGTTCTGGGAGATAGAAGGACTTTAAGGTTGGGAGGTTGGTCAATTTCAAGAGTGGTATGTCTCTCAATTTACTGGTATTTTTACTTCCTGTGGTATGAATTGGCTACATATAATTGTCTGATTTGTATGTTAGACTGGTTAGTACTACATTTAATAGAATTAATCGTAATGAATTCACCTTTATAATTCTGTATAGTTGTAGAAAAGAAATTTGTAGAGAAGAATCCAACAAAAACTCTAAACCAAGGTTGGTTTAAATCTGAGGATACATATCCCTCCACAAATAATGTATTATAAAATGCTCCTCAATTATTAGTATAAATTTATGAGCATGATTAGGATAAAGTAGTATGAGGGTTCCTGTACCATACTTAAACATAACAATAGGTGAACTGTCATCTAACCTGTGCATTAAATGAAAAAACTATACAGACTGATTTTCAGAATCAGTACACCATCCATACATAACCAGAAGCACAATAGGAAGCATTAACTGTACATAGGAAAGTAATTATACAACAGAAGGAAGCAAATACCAATTAGCATGAGACTGCCCATTTATACTTATTTCAATGAACCATTCTTTCATTAGAGGCTAAAACTAATATGTGAAAGAAAGTTGAGTATTAAAGACTATTACATCACTGGATTGACTAGTAGTTAATTCCACATTTTATAAGGGGTTGGTAGAAGTTAATAAAGCAGGAGCATAACAGCAAAAATAATTTGTAATAATGATAGCCTCAAGAAATGCATGAAATAAGAAAGGACTATGATAGTAATTTTCTACTGCTATTAGAAGACAAGAACCCATTTAAAATATGTGAATTCAGTATGGGATTACTTCCAGAAAAATAAATAATCAACTATAGTATAAAAACATGGAAAGCTGAAGGAATCAGGAAGTCCAATCTTACTAAGGCCGTTGATATCATCAACCTTCCTAACTAACACAGTAACCTGAGAGAGGTCCTTATTGTACACTGTATATAGAAGTGCAAATTTAATTCCCTGATCATAGAGAGGAGCACTTCTGGAATTTTAAAAGGGACTCACTAGCTGTAAGTATTTATAAAAGAGAAAACTCAGACTGATATAACATAAAAAGTTTTGAAAAACAAAACCATATCTCGTCAGTAATAAACCAAAGTGAGAAATCTGTGAAATGTTAGGCGATGCTATTGAGTTGGCCTCTGTCGTAGGATCGAACTATATATAAAACATATATGTATTCTCCACTGAAACCCTTTGGGACGCAAAAATTTTCAAAGGGTTCTGACCCTAATACAGAGTTTAAAATAAATACGAAAAATTTGTAATATTGTCCACAGTCTCAGTTCAGTCGGACATCAATATTACAGTAGAAATTTGGTAGGTAAAATAAAAATTGAAACGTTAGACAACTTCATGAATAACCGCGAACAAGCTAGATCATGCTTGGATTGAAGTCACGTCGATACCGACCTGAAACCCAAGGCTCAAAGATGTCAAGCCGAAGAAATAGAAATCCATAAATTAACACGGCGGGAAAAACCTCGAAGGGATTCGAAGTATACCTGCGATAAGAATTTCGGGCAACATGAGAGCTTGTGACAAATCGAATAAAAACGCTGGTTAGAATAAAAACCAAGCCTAATGAATCATGGTTAAAAATAAATGATTTGATTGTGTGGCAATGTCTTACTGTGAGCCAGGGCGAGCATAGCAGACAAATCAATGATAGCCATGAAGGACGTGAACAACAGGAAGGCCTACCCTACCAGGGTTAACATTTGAGTCAAACCCAACTTGTATTGATATAACAAATCCCAAATCAAAACAGCTGAACGATAAACTACCAAGGATAAAATCTTGTGTAGGGATATCTTCCAACATTGAAATGGAAAATTAAACAACCGAATAATAATTTCATCTACCTATATGACGAGGAACAAAGCATGGTCACGCCTAGGAGTTGGAACGAGCATAACACTGTGTCTTCTCCGGTTGCGCTGAGTGAAAACCTCATAAGTCGAGCAAGAGGAATGACGAGACGAAGAATACTTTGAAATGAAAATTCAGGAGTAAATAAAATTCATCAAGCCCAATGAATAAAACCCTATTTACTACGTATACATCTACAGCTTCCACTTGTCACTAGATCCAAAGAAGACCATGGATCGAGTTGAGAAAAGTCGAGAATTCTTGCACAATGGACTACGCCATAAATGAAAAATTAATTTCAATCAAATTCATTGTACTTACCGTAGTGAACCGGGACAAGTGTGAGTAATGATCCCATAGGTCTTACAGATACAAACATTTTAGATAACACGCTGGCGCTTATACATGCACCAACGAGGATGGAGGGTCTCCTCTTGGCTTTAGAGTTCAGAAGATCATGAAAATTAAATGATGTGGAGAGCATAACAAGCAATCCAGATCACACCACGTACATGTTAAACCATCAATATGACAAGTAAGGATGACGATGTCCATGTCGTCTATTCCAAAAAACAAATTTGACATAATGGCCAAGATACGAGATCGCCATGGTGCCAGAGGGACAACGCTTGACCACCAGACGAAATTAACTAAATAGCTACGCCACTAAGCAATAATATACATCAACTCTAAGTATTCAAGTATATTGAATAAATCTGATTCCCAGACAAGGTCTTCTAGCTTATGAAAAGTATGAGAACTTAGCAGGATCTGCGTGATATAAGTATGATGCATCAAATCACAAAGAATAACAAAAAAAAAATCTCTACACGTGGTAAATTTCTTTATGTAGAGGTTGGGAAACCTTGTTATATATCCATACCATTCTAGTCTCCATAGGTATATGCATTCGAGACATGAAGTAGTTGAGGGATTTGGCATATGACTGATTTTATAAATTACGTCTGATTGAGCCTTAACATACGAATTATATAGCTGGAGGATATTTATATATGATAGTTCACTTAATAATTTATGGTCCTATATATATATAAATATATATGGATATATATTTATATAGGAAATATAAGAAAATTTAATGATAAAAACAACAAAATCAAGGGTAACAATAAAAAAGAGATCTATAAGGAAATTGGTATATAATCCATTCCAATAAGTGATGTATGTATAAGGAACAAAATTAAACATAGGAATTATGTTTAATAAAAGAATGAATAGAGAGGATATTAGTTAAATAAATATTTTAGACTTAGAAAGTTAGCCACCAAGGAAAAAAAAAATTTGTGGTGTAGGTGGAAGTGAGGGATGTTACAGGAATGTAAGCATTAAATCCATCAACCCCCCTTAATGTTACATTACATGAATTTATTGAATTCACTCATAAATAACAAAATAATCAAGCTTATCAGTAGATGCTCCATCAAGTTGCCTCATAACCCTCGGAAAGTTGTATTTGGTAAGTTGGATTCCCGAGTTCGCTTCCTCAACTCCCAAATCAAGGACCTCCCAAAGTCAATTACTAGACATCATCCCAATCTGTCGCATAACCTCATTAAGAAACCACTTCCATGTCTACCACTAATGAGGGATCCTTCCCTAGATCCGCAACTGCCATACTATCTAGACAACCATCCATATTGAGCCTTACTGCCACTTGATCTCTCCGAAAACAATTTATTGCAATCACTGAACTCCTAGTCATTCTATGGATGAGCTCCCATCCACCGAAATACATGGGTGCTAACCGCTGTACTCGCCAGTTATCTAGGAAAGTCGTCTAGATACAGAATGTATCTAGAATCAGTGTTACAAAATGACCTTTTTATCTAGTTTGAGATTCATCACTTAATTTACAAACAAATTTAGAATACTAATAAAATACAAATATTTCAACACCTGAGATTCAACCATAAAACTCAGCCATCAACGATGCCAAATCATCATCACGTTGTCATGTCACGCCATAATTATCACAATTTTACAACGTCCCAATATAGGCACTACAGTGGGAATCCATCGATAAAGGCCACAATCATAAACATAGATTGGATTTTTACTAAATATTGCATCCAGGTTAATTTTTTCACTTCCAAGCGTAATGACAGGATGACGTCAACACGTTGAGCGCCCTTAATAGTTGTTGCTGGAAGCATTCCGTTTTTGCACTGGCCCTGCACACCAGCGATCTCTTCATGCATGAGCACCTTAGGAATGACCCCGAGTACATGGTGATCAACTTCATGAACGACTTGTGCAACGAGGCCCATGATTCCTATGCTACCTTGGTCGTAAAACAAATCAATGCCTTTTGAAACCGACTCCTTCACTAGCTCAACAGACACATTTTGATAAATACTTTTCTTCCCTGGACTGCTTCCGCAGAACACACATACTTTCTTGAATCTTGACTTCACATTCTCCATTTGCATTTCCATCCTTTTCAGCAATCACTATCTCTGTCGGGGTCCCTTGCAGTTGTGTGCACTCAGCTACTGCGTCTCGCTCACCTAAATAAGTAATATACCTGCGCCTGCTACTCACGTGCTGATAGAAATAACTAAAATTTATGACAACACACAGGCCTCTGATCCTGTGCTCTGATACCATGATAGAAATAGCTAAAATACACAATTACTAAAGAACACTCATAAATTATTCACAAATGGTGTATGTGTAAAGACACTCACACACATAGATTTACATTCTGATTACTCTATTAAAAAGAGTTTTTGAGATCCAACTTATTCCTAATTTAGAGAGAGAGAGGTTGAGAGAATTTCTTAACCATCACAAACCAACTTCTCAAATATGGAATGTAAGCATTAAATCCAACAATTTATGCCTCTCAATTGATGTTGAAGGTATATTTTTGCTATGTTATTCTATGAGCATTTGTTCCAAAATACAACAACTTTAATGGTTAAAGATTAACTTATGGATTTGATGACCTTTAACAACATTTTTAGGGTCATTAACAAGTTGGTGCTTGATCTATAACAACGTGAGACTTGTGAATATCAATTAAACCCTAGTCACTCCATAGCTAAGGATTTTGATTGTTGTGTTAACTTTGATAATTTGTTTATAAGAAATAAGAATAAACAAAGCAAATATATTTGAATTTCTTCTTTTCATGCTTAAGATATCTAAGGTTGATACTTGTATCTTGTCAAGGAAATTAGGGTGAAAGTCGTATTTCCTCCTCTATTCTCTAAATATGCATTTCACTCTATGATCGAGAGATACATTGTTTTTTGAAACAATATTAAGGTTTAAAAGTCATGAAAACAAACTTCTAGAACATTGGAGTTGATTAGTGATATTTATTTGAACAAGGAAGACAACCGACAACAAGGGTACTATTTGGATCATGGTTAGCTGATATAGTAATAGGGTTTGGATTGTTTGGTTCTTTAAATCTATATTGTTTTATCTTCGATCATTATGAACATGTCATACATTTGAAGAGTGACATAGTGAACCTTATTGAGATATTGCACTCATAGTGTTGAGCAAAGAACATCAACATGTCTAATCTCATTTTATGAAACTTATTGGAATGACTTAATGAAGAACATTTCTCTCATTTCTTATGTATGAATTAGGTTATTATTTATGAAGTTTGGTTTGAAGAGAGTGTCATTGCCATGTGTATTTTTTTATAGGTAAAGAATAAAGTGAATGGAGATAATTTTACTACTGCATATAAAACATGTCTATCTATTGATGTATTTGGTTTGCATATAGTAAAGAATTTTTATGGTTGAAATAATTTTTTTTTTAAATAAGATTCGATTTACACTTTTTATATCCATAGTGTAGTGGTTATAATTTCTTTGTTTTCACATAGATTTGAAAGAGAAAGAAGGTTTCAGAACAAAGGTTTTGATAAGGTTTTATATTGAGATTTATAATTCTTGCTTGCTTTCAAAATATTTTCTCTTGGATTGAATGCAATTATTTGGGAACATTAGAATTATAAGATAGTATTTTGATTGATTTGTAGGAGTTATTGGCTAGTCCAAAGGTTGATTGGTAGTTTATATTTTATATTAATAAAATGCTAATATGCCATTTGTTTACATGGTTTCTAATGAGGAGTATGAAGCTTAGTGCATGAATTGAATTTGGGGTTTATGCATCATTTTTTAAAGAATAGATTAGAGTGAAGAGTGGTTTCGGGTGCTTTTCAAGTTTTTTTTTGTATTTACAGTGTTGTGTCTCTGAGTTTACGAGTCTAGGTTGAAAATAAATGTTGAATCATTTATTCCATTAATACTACACCCAACAATGAATAAGACAACTTAGAATTAGCTCAACATTATTTCTAATTAAATAGAATTCTAGATTGTTCTTCACTTGATTCATTTGTACAATCAACATGATTTCATTACACATAATAATAACATCCATCCCTACATTAACTATAGCATCTATCAATGAGCCCTTTTTTTTATTGCTAATCACACCTTTTTGCACTCCCTCACTTATATGCACTTCATAGCATCTTTGATATTTTTATTAAATATTAGCTTTAAATTTAATTTTGTACATGTGTGGAGGAAGCTTTGAAAATTCTAAGTAAATTATGTGGAGGTAGATTTTAGTGTAGGGAGTGTGGAGGAAGCATTTTCTAAGGTAGAAATAGAGAAAGTTATCTGAAGGTGGCTTTTATTGTGCATAGTATAGATGTACGAAGGAAGCGTGTGCAGAGGTGAGACGTAGAAGAGGTGACTTTCATTGTGTAGATGGATGAAGGAAGCATATATGGAGGCTAGAATGATGACATATTGTAGAAATATAGAATTCCTAAAAAATGGCAAAATGCGGACCATGCATTGCCCTAATAAATCAATTAGCGATATAAACAATGACTATATGTGTTGCAACTATTAATCTTGTTGAATTATTAATTTTTCGTTATATCATAATCAATTTTCATTCAAGCCCTATTATATTTTCATGGTCGAATGGTCTAACCTCACTTTTATATTAATCTCAATCTCATTTCACTTTTCTCAAAACCATCCTTTATCCTTTGATCCCTCACTATAGTTTGGGAGTACACCTGAAATATTGAAAACGTAACATTGCATACCCATGCTAAATACACAGTCAAGACCTCAAAAAAAAATAAAGCATCAGAAAATTTAATAAAGAGTGTAGAAGCGTCCTTGTACATACTAGCTCTAGTTTCCATGAGTCGTTTAACAAATTTTATTATTAAAGTATTAATCTATTCCATCGATTTATGTGGAGTCGATATGTATGTTTACTAATGGCTAGGAAGAAGTATAAATGAAGTGCATTATTAGTCCTTGGCGCCTGTGGCAGTGACTATAGTAATCATTTTTGAAGAGATAGCATTAATCCATGTGACTAAACGACTAAGTTAAAGTTTAAGCTAAAGTTTGGTCTAGCCATTCAACCTATCAAATAGAGACATTGTTTTATCCACCAATTATAAGATTTTTTCTCATCTTATTGGCCTCTTCCTGAGGAAAATAGATTAAACTGTGAAGAAACAAGGCTATAATATCATTGTTAATGCAATTTGTTATATTCGTATTTCCAAAACTAAAACTAATGTCAGCATTAGTTTGCTAACATTAAATGTTGTTGTTTTGGTTGCTAATATAACTATCTGTTGGTCTGCACATCCTACCTATCTACGGTTCTTCTAGTTAGCGAAAATCTGAATGAGTTATCATGGACGAGTCACATGCAGGGCCACATGGCGAGGTTCCAAACGACATGGCGAGTTGCATAACTACATGCGACATGGCTATTTCCATGTGCATGTGAACCAGTGATGCTTTAGGCAGTGCGTCACTGAGATCACTTAATGACGATTATTGTATTTCTTCTGATGCTAGAAGACAAGATCTAGTTCCAAAGAGAGATTGATTTTGTGAGCGAGATCCTGAGAGAAAGATGAAGAGTTTGATTTTCGAGTCGAAGATCCAGACCCAACAACAGCAGTTTGAGTAGTAATTTAAGAAGTAGAAAGTTCGATTGATTTAGTAGTTGATGAAGTACACTCTGTTGATTATGTAGTTGGTTAAGCAACTTATCCTGTTGGTATTATGCAGTTGGTTAAGCAACTTATCCTATTGGTTAGTGTGATTCAGTTACTAACCAAAGCTAACAAACTCTCTAAATGAGAGTTTTCTTGAATGTCTATTTGAAAATGTGTTTAATAGTCTTCCATAAAACCAAATCTAAAAAACTCATAAATGAAATCTCACTGTAACCCTTGGGTCCAAAGAGAAACTAATCTATGATTCCTTTTCTGGAGAAAAATACAATCCAACAAAACTACAGAGTTGTTTTAGTGTTTGAAAATGGGCCTATTAACAATCATAAGTCATTTCACTTATAGTTGGTAAATTTCTTTTAATGCTTGATGATGAATTTATCTATATTCATCCATCATTTAACTTATTGCGGAAATATTATCTGCAAAAAAAAATACATACACATACCTAAATTGCAAACATAAATATATATACACATCTAATCTCAATGAGTGCTGCAATCAGATATGCATGAATTATGTACATACAGATACAGATCAATATCTATACATACATACAGATACAAGGACATATCTCCCCTGAGCCTGTTGTCATGCTTTAAAACACCATGCTTCTCTCCAGTTAAAAATCAATAATTTAGCTGGCTGAAATGTGAATGCTTTTAGTTTTCTGTTCTATTTAACTATGGATGGCAGTGCCCATCAAAGTTACATATAATTTATTTATTAATTTATTTCAACTAAAAACTATTTTTTTTTTCCTAAGCATTTTTCATGGGATATGGTTTGGGGATGTTGAAGAATGTACTCAGAATTGAACTTGCACTTGGAACAGGGCCGACTATGGTAGACACCACCTAGAATTGGACCAGAAATATTGAAGTTCAGCCAAGGCCAGGGCCGACTGTGGAACAACAACAAATAAAATGTAAATAGCTTTGAAGTCTACTATTCAAATTGGTAGTAGTGACTCAGTCATCTTCAAGAAGCACTACATTTTACATCAAAAAATTAGTGTAACAGCAAGGGAAATCCCTGCAAGTACTATGTATCAATATTATAAGATTTCTCGCCTTCATATTGGCCTTGG
Source organism: Pinus albicaulis (assembly GCA_034641835.2). Classification (NCBI taxonomy): domain Eukaryota; kingdom Viridiplantae; phylum Streptophyta; class Pinopsida; order Pinales; family Pinaceae; genus Pinus; species Pinus albicaulis. The sequence goes on along the minus strand of CM076583.1, from coordinate 249,288,985 downwards.
GGGCGAAATACACCTGCAAAAGATAGAAAATCTTAGAGCAAATGCCCAATTCGGCCACGTAGCGGTGCACGTTCTCGCTCCGGTAGTGCCCACAGATGGACCACAGAGCCCCCAGTGCATACTTTGTTGCCAATGGCAATGAACTTGACATTTTCTTCACAATAATAGGAACCACTGGGGCATGATCGACAATGACTTCCTGGCCCTCTACACACCGGCAGAGCGATTCCAAGAGGCAAAGGCAGGGGTCATCCACACCCGTGTCAATGACCCTTGTCTCCATGGCCTAGAAACAATTCTTCCCAACCGAGAAAACTGCTAGAAGGGCCTTCAAACCTACCCTTACTGTTGGAGGGCTTCTCAACATGTCCATCGGGCCTTCAATTAGTCCCTCCACTGTGGAAATTTTCCACAAGACCCGTTCGTTTGTGTTCAGCCTTTCGATAACCTTGGCGCTCCTAATCCATGCCTCTCTATTTTTTCTCCACATCAACCCTGATTGTCTGGAGCTTGGTTTTGAACTTATTCTTACAAATATGCCAGGAAGCACATAAGTACTCAAAAACAAGTTGTTGTGTAATATATTTTCCATTGCCAAACATTTCAAATAAAAATACTCATAAAATAAATCACGAAATCATGAGATCTCCTAGTATCCAAAATTCTTACGACCACTTCTGATCGGGTAATGCATAGACTCGACCAGTGAAAAAATGATTGTGTTTTTTATCAAGAAAAAATGAAATTAGGGGGGTCGACAACATAGACAAATTTTCTTCGAGCTCATGAACACATATCCTATAGGTGTCAACAAGAGAAGTTGAGAGAAAAGGAATGCAAGCCATGAGAACGAGAGCATGGAGAAAATGGGACCGACGCGAATTGATTAAGGTACTTCAAAATTAAATAATAATCATCATGTCCTCTTAGCATAATTTCATTGGGTCATATTTTGGACTTGTTGCCTTGTTACAACATGCCCTCACATTTCGTTGTATCAAATTGCAAAACAACCAATGTATCATTAAATCAGCCACAAAGAATGGATCTAATTCCTTATATGGGTAGTCCATATAGATTTTGTATTTGCGGGATAACAATAAACATACCTAACTTGATAAGGAGGTAACTAAAGAAATCCCTTCCAAGTCATAGCCATCACTTACTGGTCTACTAGTTCAATTGTTCCATTCATATCAGATTGAACTATATGTTTATATTTTGGCACTTGATCCTACATTTTAGTTGAGTCCTTTGTATATGTAACATGTCTTTGGTAATTAAAAAATACTTGGTAAGCTATTTCAAACTGTTTTTTTCAAAATTAGATCTTTTCCGAGTAAATTGTGACACTATTTACCCATACGACTGAAGGATTTTATCATTTTAATTCAAAGCTATAACATATACTGTAGTAGAGATACACTACTATGAATAATGCTACTCAATATACAGTAGTCAGTACAACAATAATTAATATAGGGTACGTGTTGGTGAGTTCAGTTGAAACAAGCTAGTCAATTAACAATGTCTACCTATCAAGAAGATTTGACATTGTATTAATGAAGCATTCGATAGAAGGCATTTTTACTGTGGATATACATTAGATAGTGCAATTTTTTATTTTATTTTTCAGCATGAAAAAAAAAGCTGTATTAATAAATAGTTCATATATCAAACATTAAATTCTCATCTGTATATAGATGATAAAATCACAATCCATGTCACCATAGAAATTCAGAGCAACTTCTAAGAAAGAAAGAAGCCAAAATGACCATGTCGGTATCACAAATAACTGGGGGGGAAATGCCACACCAATCAAAATTTTCTGACCTTATCAGTTGTCACATTTCATCATTGAACATCATATTCTTGTAGAACCTGATCCTCATATTGTTTGGGTAAGTGGGATCTAAGAAAAGTTATCATAATCTTTACATTTCAGATTAGTAGTCCTACCAATCCATATCCATATGGTGTTCTATTTGTTCCAATATTCAGGCTCACTTTTTAAAATGATGTGCTATTTGTTTCAAAATTCAGGCTTGCTAGTTAAATCAGATACGCAGCTATGGTAAAAATAGAGACTGTATGCTTGTGATAATAATAATTACAGGCTCGCTTGTAAGGATTTCTTGTGAGGAATTGAGCAGATTGGTTGTAATGAATAATATAAAAGCCGGCTGGCTTGATAATCATATAATCATGCTTTCTTGAAGTGAGTGTACTTTCAGGCTCGCTTGGATGAAGAGTGGTCTATATATTCGCATTGCATGGATATAAACTGTTGGAATATTGAAAAAACCAGAATAAAAATGGAGATTAAAACTCCCCTCTTCAACACAGAGAAATATAAATAATTTCTTGACAGGAGACAAAGTTTCAACTCTGAAAAACAAACTTCTATTTCTTAAAAAAAAACTATTACAATGTCTTCCTCTCACAGAGGGATTTACAAAATGTTGTGACTGCTACCAACATAGTGCACAAAAATACTCTCTGTCTTTCAAACAAAATACTGTCTTTGTGGAAATAACATTGTTGTGTATTTCTTTAACCCACACTGTTGTGCTGTTTTCAAAAAAAAAATAATAACGTTACATTAAACAGGCTCTCGGGCCTTTTCTTTTATATGTGCCATGCACATTAGAAAAAATTACAAAACTATATTAAAAGACTTTTAAAACCAATCTATTAAAAGACTGCCAGGCCCACATAACAAATGTGCTTTGAATGAGTGATTTAATCCATTCTATATTTGCATCATGTCCACGCTTTAAAACTAAACAAATGGTTTTAACAAAAGTTCCGATTGTGATTTGCAAGTCGGACGCAATGACCATAGTTTAAATCCTTTGCATAACCTGGATCGGGTCTGGGCTCATAAAAAAACATGCGATCAAAATAAAATTTCCGATCTCCGATTGGGATTGGATGCGATCAAAAATTAAATCCACCATAACAAATGGCATCGGGTCCGGACTTTAAACATGTGCGATCGGGCCTTGTGCAAAAACATTGCGATCTCCAATTGCGATTAGGAACCGGACGCGATGAACATATAAACTGTGTTGTATAGGAGGGATCGGATCCGCCATATAAAAATGCAATCGGGGTATAAAACAAAACATCTCTGATTGAAACTTGCGATCGTGTGATACAAAGTCGCGTGGCCTGTGGGACCACAAACCTCAGCTTACGGTGGAGGGTGATTGTAATGAAAGGTTTGACTGCGATGTGTTTTCATTGCATCGGGTCGTAACATAAAATAAGGGCTGCTATATTATATGGAAAACATTCTGCTTGTAGAACTCACCACATCAACAAGACATTGTACCTGTGGGGACCACAGGGTTTAGAACTAGACGCTTGCGTACACAGAACAAAACATCTCTGTGTATATATAAAAATATAAAGTACTCTGTTTTTTCCAAAAACAGAGACTATCCCTGAACAAATCAAAAGTCTATTTTTCAAAATAAAAGACTGCATTGAACAAAACAAAATCTGAAACTGACTATTCAGCAAAATTAGAAAGCGGCTGGGAGTACATAAAATTGGAGAAAAAATAGAAAGTGGCTTTGCACAGCCACTGTTGAAAGTAACATTTCAACAATCCCCCTTACTTTCAACTACTGGGTTATCAGTCATACCCATGCATTTTCTCAAAAATTTGAAACTCTTCTGTCCCAATGGCTTGGTCAGAATGTCTACAAACTGCTCCTAAGTTCTGCAGTGTTCCAAAATAACTTCACCATTGTTTACCAATTCTCTGATGTAATGAAATTTTGTGTCAATGTGTTTCTTCCTCTTGTGAAACACATAATTCTTAGATAATGCAATAACTGAGCTATTGTCACAAAAAATCACAATTCCCTTTTCTTGCTCTTGGCACAAACTTGTTAGCATCCTCCTCATCCAAATTTCTTGACACGCTGCTACTGTAGCTGCCACATATTCTACCTCTACTGTAGACAATGCTACAATAGGTTGCTTTTTAGAAGCCCATGAAATGGCTCCTGAACCCATGTGAAAAGCATAACCGGAAGTGCTCTTTTGATCATCTACACTTCCAGCCCAATCACTGTCAGTGTATCCAACTAAATCTAAACATTCTGAAGAAGTATATAAAATTCCATACCTCTTGGTTCCTTTAAAATACCTCTGAATTCTCTTCGTTGCCTGCCAATGTGCATCCTTTGGATTTTCCATGAATCTGGAAATTAAACTAACAACATGCACTATATTCGGCCTAGTTGCAGTCAAATACATGAGGCTGCCAACTATGCTCTTGTACAAGCTAGGATCAAAATCCTTGCTGCTGTCCTCTCTGCTGAGTTTTAATCCCATCACTGTGGGAGTGATTGCTTCCTTTCTTTCCTGCATATTAAATCTTTCAAGCACTTCATTAACATTTTCTGTGAGATAAAAATCCCATTTTCATCTTGTTCTACTTCTATTCCTAAGAAGCATCTCAACAAAACCATGTCAGTCATTTCAAATTCTTCTTTTATGACTGTTTTAAAATTTTCAATAAGGTAATCATCATTACTTGCGAAAATAACATCATCAACATATAAGACTACAATCAACATTTTACCATCCTTTTCTTTGATGTAGAGGGTGGGTTCTCCCTCACACTTTTCAAATCCATTTTCCAGTAGATAGGAGTCTATTCTACCATACCACGCTCTTGGTGATTGCTTCAGCCCATAAAGAGATTTCTTCAACTTGCACACTTTGTGCTCTTGGCCTTTCTTTTCACAGCCGAGAGGTTGTTCAATGTAAACATCTTCCATTAACACTCCATTTAGGAATGCTGACTTCACATCCATTTGGTAAAATTTCCACCTGTTTTTTGCTGCTATGGACAGCACTGCTCTCACGGTTTCCATTCTAGAAACCGGTGCGAAAGTTTCCTCATAATGTATCCCATGCTTCTGCTTATACCCTTTGACGACAAGTCTTGCCTTGTGTCTCTCTATTTTTCCTTCAACATTACTCTTGATCTTGTAGACCCATTTAACTCCAATGACATCTTTACCTTTTGGGAGTTCAACCAAATCCCATGTCTTGTTTCTTTCTATGGCATTAATCTCCTCATCCATAGCTTCTATCCATTTCTTATCCTTAATAGCTTCTTAGAAATGAACAGGATCATCAACATGACAATAAAAAGAAAACAAAGAATTGATGCCTTCATTTGCTGCCTCTTGTGCATAAATGTCATTCAAATTTATGAATTTCTTACCTCTTTCATTTGGTGTACAAATGCCTAAGGAGGCACTTGAATTTCTTCCTTGTGGTGTGCTTGGAGAAGCACTTTCATTTCTCCTCAAGGGTGTGCTTTCCTGCTCTTGTGTTGGTGCTGCTGTTTGGGGATGTATTTCAACCAATTCATCATCATTTTCATCATGAGATAAACAATGTTTAACATTCACTGTTTTCTCTATGCTTCCATCCCAAGCTTCCTCCTCAATAAACTAAACATCTCTACTCACAATAAACTTCTTGGTGGATGGGTTATACAACTTATAAGCCTTGGATTCCTCACTATATCCAATGAAAATACATTTCTCCCCCTTGCTGTCCAACTTCTTCCTTAGCTGATCCGGAATGTGTGCATAAGCCACACATCCAAAAGCCTTCATGTGTGTGACACCTTGCTTTGTGCCACTCCATGTCTCTTCCGGCACTTTTTTCATAACTTCTTTTGTAGGGAATCTATTTAAAATGTACGTTGCACAATGTACAGCTTCATCCCATTAATCATTAGGCAAATGCTTTTCCTTTAACATGCTCCTCACCATGTCCATTATGGTTCTATTATTCCTTTCGGCTACTCCATTTTTCTGCGGAGTATATCTTGTTGTAAACTACTTATGAATACCGTTTTCTCTACAAAAACGTAGAAAATATTTAGAGATATAATCACCTCCTCTATCAGTCCTTAGGACTTTGATGTGCAACCCACTTTGGTTCTCAACAAGTGCTTTGAAATTGCAAAATTTTTCAAACACTTCATTTTTGTTTTTCAAAAATTAAACTAAAGTTTTTCTTGTAAAATCATCTATGAATGTTAACATGTAGTGGCTGCTAGCAAGCGATGGAGTTTGCGTCAGTCCACACAAATCTGAGTGGACAATCTCTAAGGGTGCCTTTGCCCTTATGATTTTCTCAGAAGGAAAACTTTCTCTGTGTTGTTTCCCCAAGATACAACCTTCACAAAGGCTGTCTGACTTCTCTATCAATGGTAAACCTCTTACCATTCCTTTTATGTTGAACAGATTAAGACCTCCAAAGTTGAGATGTCCAAATCTCAAGTGCCACAACCAATTTTCATCTTTTGGTTCACTTTGGATAGCCTCTTTTGCCACTTGTACTATCTTTTCTTCATTTTTCAGATCTACTCTCATTCTGAGAAGGAACATCATGTTCCTTGTCATCTTCACTTCAACAATACATTGTTTGTTGGGTGGTTTGTCCATGATGGTACAAACATCATCCTCAAAAAATACATTATACCCCTTTTGAATAAGTTGTCCAATACTTAAGAGGTTACACTTCATTCCTGGAACATAACACACATCTGCTACGGATTTCTTTGCACCTTTCTTTGTTAAAACATTTACATTTCCTTTTCCCATAATAGAAACTTTGCTATCAGTTCCTAGTGTGACTTATGACTTCACACTCTCATCTAACATACAAAACATTGCTAAGTTTTCTGTCATATGGTTACTGCAACCAGAGTCTAGAAACCATAAATCCTCACTTTTTTCTTCAGCCATATTGCAAGCTAAAAACAAATTATCTTGGCTGACATTTTCTCTAGTGAAATTTGCACTAGTTCTACTTCCCATATCATGTTGCTTCTTTCTACATTCATTAGCATAATGACCATATTTTTTACAATAGTGACATTGGAAATTGGACTTATCATACCTCTGTCCTTGAGCATTCTTCTAACCACTTTGTTGGCTGCTGCCTTGGCCTTGATGCTGATTTGGATTGCTGCCCCTTCCTTGAGCATTTGCTGGATTGTTCCTTCCACCTCTGTTTTGGCTTCTTCCTCTTCATCTCTTATTTCCTCTGCCTTGCCCTCTTCCTCTTCCGAAAGACATTTTGGTCTTAAAGGCATGCTCCAGAGATGAGTTTTCACTCCTACCCAATCTCTGCTCACGAGTCATCAGTGATGCGTGTAGCTCATCCACTGTGAACTTTGTGAGATCCTTAGTCTCCTCTATGGTGGTGACAATCACATCGAATCTTGAGGTGTAACACCTCCAGTTAATAATTTTTTTTTTTTTCCTATATACTGTACTGGGGTTTCCTCTCTATTTACCTGGTTGTTTGAATAATGAGTTCAAAAGTTTAACTTATTCCTCTACTCATATAGTATCTCTTCTTTACTAAAACATTGAACTTTCCTCATGTATACAATTCGACCAAGTAATTAAACTTCCATACCCCTTTATATCATCATGAGATATTCTTCCTATAATATGAGCATAGACTCCATGGACATACATACTTTTCCATAACCTCACCTAATGCATATATATGCAACATATATATATATATATATAGCACCCTTTGAAAATATCTTGGAGTCCACATATATATATATATATTACCTATATATAAACACCCATATATATATAATAAATATATAGAATATGTCCTTTGATCAATATATATAACACGCCCCTTGTTAATAACCTTGAATCCGCATATGTATATCTATATATACCACATATATATATAATACATGTATATATTTACATTCATAACCTATATATATATTTTTATAACATCCCCTGTAACATTATCATTGAATTCTCATAGCTGTAAACACGTATATTTATACCAATTGATAATAGGATTGAATCCGCACCAAGCCTGTACTATACCTAATATACCTATATTTCGATTTCTCATAGAAATGTCGCTTTTGTATATAATACAGTAGGTTCATACTCATAGATCGTACGTCGATCGTCGGTTAATTATGCCACGTTGATATATATAACTGTGAATCGACAGATACTTATGCCACGTTGAAATGGAGTGTTGATATATGTGACAGTGATTCGGCTATCAATTAAGCCACGTCAAGATCTACTCTTTCCGATTGATACCTAGCCCTACTCATAAAGCTTATTGGCGTTGATTCACCTTTCTACCCTTTTTATAATTCGTAGCGGCTGGGTATATTATTCTCAATTTGTATTTGTATGAGTATTATCGCCGGCAATGATGCTACTAGCTACGCGTTTTGGCATTCATTGCCTCTGGCGTCGAATTATCATTGTTTTGGTGTGAGCCCGATCCTATAAAATCTGGAATTGATATGCATAGTACGCACCATGCGTACTGGCTACTGATAGTGGCAGCAGCATAGCTTGATGATCGGATGGGTCTGTTGTTGCGTGTGGGTTTCATTTTGACATTTGATGGTTTTGTACGCAAGGACGGCGTTTTGCTGAAGAGGTTAAAGTGCCAGACGCCGGCGTTTCTAGATCCCTACCTGCCAGGCTCAGTACGATGCGAGCCAACTTCTGTGTTTCAGTACCTCACTGCAACTCATCGACCTCACCGAGTACCACTAAGTCGACGCAGCTGAGTTGTTTTCCCAATCGCCTTAGGGATTCTCTACCCGTCTGGGGTAGTGGGATTTAGGGTTTCTCCTGCCATTCCGGTTTACCTCGGCGGAAATCCACTCTCTTCTCTCCCGGTCGGTTATTATTTATATAGCTCGCTCCGGTTACAGTTGCATCTTATTCTGGTTGTGGGGGGGGGTTGTTTTTATTCACCATTCGTTCACCGAGGCGCGGATCCTTCCATGTGAAGTTGGTACAGGAGTACCAGGTCAGCTAGGAGGTATGAGAGTTTGAGTGTAAAATCTATATAGTTATTTACCTTCTGCAATTCGTTTTGATGTAGTAAGGTTGAGTCTAAGTCCTTTACGGATTGTTTTGTGCAGCGTTCGGTAAACATCGCAATGGATAAAATCCATCACAGGGGTTTTCCTCCTGTTGAAACGCCGAACCCTTGTTAACGTTTTACCCTACGTCCCGACACCGGATCATTAGGTTTCTTTACGCCCGGGTGCAATAGCCTCACCATGGCTGCCGTGCTGCTAATTTTTTTGTATTGGCTACTTGCTTTGTTTTCATTTCTCTGTTTAAATCAAAGCGATACCAAGGTAGAAAGAGAACCCCCATTCTCAAGTGACCCACTAGTTCTGTCATCCGATTGCAGAGATTTTCTCATTTAATTTATTTGTCTTGGCTTTCAGAATATGATATTGTTTGAGATCAACTCTAATGGCTAGGATGGATTTTATGGCGACGTTTATATGTTTTTGCTAACATGGCTCAGTCGTGACTATGGTCAACGGCGTACTGGCCATTCGCCTCCAACCTATGTCGATTTTCTTCACTGTAGATAGCGATATTGATCAGCGAACCTTGCCAGGGAAAGAGCCGAACTCCTACGTCGGTAACTCCCTCCCTTTACGCGGTTGCGCCTCTGTATTTCTGTTGTCTTTAATGCTAGTAATATTCTTTTCGAAAGCAAGCATGTCTGCATCGCCTTGATAATTTAGTATAATACCTTCTGGCATCTAAAACCCTTTCACCCGCGGCATATGGACCTTGATACCCTGCATGCAGATTGGGTACTCGGCCCTGGTTATCTATGCGTTATGTCATAGTTCACTATTTCATTTGTTACCTACGCGTTATTTCCTCATTTTTTATTGTTATTATGGTAACTCTATCATCGTTTAGAATGTAGGTATTTCCTATGATAGATACTATCCATATGATAGGTAATATGAATATGATATGAACAGAGATAATAGGTATGCACATGCACGGCTGAAATGTACCTATTTAAAATATCTCGTCGTTTTGATTTTTTTTTCAATCTGTTCGTTCCATCTCATGGTTAAAAATGACCTCAAATGCTGTGGATATTGATGTCTGTACCATTTGAGGGTGTTATATTGAAAGAGGCCCCACTCATCGTAAATTTACTAACCACCATGATGTTATATAATTTGACCTTTCAATGATTCGCATAGATGTTTGGTTCATATATATATTTCCTCCCACACGCTACTTTTTTTTTTTATCATTGTTACAATGTGTTATATGTTTTAGCTCACGGCTTTCGATATTTTATGTGTGATGCCTATATATATATATTGTTATTGTTTTAGCTCACGGCTCCTATATGTTATTTTGGATGCATATATATAGGTATTCAATAGTCATTGAGTAGAGTATCTTAATTTTAGGTTAAGTCTTTTGTTATGATACTTATTTCAAGAATTAGAGGTAGATTTCAAAATACAATATACACTATACATGCTATAAATGGTATAACCCTTATATAGAGTAGAATTTCTTTTCAAGCTAGAAAATTTCGAAATACATAATCTAACGTCTTTGATTTTCTTTTATGATACCATGTAAATTCAGATCTGCTATCATAGTTTTCCACCGTACATATGAGCATAAGAATTCACCTTTGTATATATATATGGAGCAAGTTAATATTCAATTATCTGTGGAGACTAAGTACCTTCAGATTTAAACCGTCTTTGGTTTAAAGTTTCTGTGGGTTTCTACTCTATGGACTACTGGTCTACAACTAAACAGAATCTGGAAGGTGAATGCCTGAAGATAGATTTTGTTAAATGTAGTACTAAAATCAATCATACAATTTCATTTAATTTTATATGTAGCCAATTCATACCATAATAAATCAAACTAACCAAGAATTTCAGAAACATACCACTACTGCAATTGACCAACCTCCCAACCTTAGAGTCCTCTTTTTCTCCCAGAACTCACCCCCGAGCTGAGATCACCTCCATCACAAATCAACCTCTGATCTGCTTAGGAACAACTTATTTAAGCTCATGTTTCCCCAAAGCATGTTTCTAATTCTGCGTCCAGAATAGCAGGATGCTTTCTTTCTTGTTTAGCCTAGGCTTCCCATTTGGGACTCTTTAAAGCTGTTTTATGCTTTTCCTCAGCTTTTCCAGCTTTTCTTACCTCTTCCCAACTACTTTCCTCTTCATTGGGGAAATTTAGATTCCTCCTCAAAATCTAAATTAATTTCTTTCAAGGATTTTTGAAAGAGTGTGGGGATTTGTTGCCTTATCCATCCTCATGGATTTGGCAAGTGATCTCTAATTCTCATCTTGGTTAAATGCACAATCCTTTTATTTATTTCATCAATTTAAATATTAAATTACATTCACACCATACTTATCCTTCGGGGTCCACTCCCCTTAGGATTTAAAGTTCAAATATCTAACTTTTTCCAAATTCAACACATAAATTGGGGGTGTTACATATTCCCCCTCTGAAAATAAACACCGTCCTCGGTGTTGTTATTTAACTACTAGAGTTCATTTAAACAAAAATGGATATTTTTCCATTATTTCGGCTTCCCTTTCCCAGGTAGCGTCTTCAGCAGTAAAGTTCTTCCACTACACTTTTACTCTGGTCACTGTTCTGTTTCTCAATTCAATTTCTTCCTGCTCCAATATTTGAAGCGGTTCTGGCAGAAACTCCCCTTCTGGTTCCACCTGTACAACATTCCAATCAACTATGTGAGAAGCATCATGCACATATCTTTTTAATAATGAAACATGAAACACATCATGCACTCTAACATGGGGTGTCATGACTTGTATTCTCTTAGCCTTTTCTACAAAACTCAAAGGGCCTGATATCTGAACAACTTAGCACCTTCCAGCATAAAGTGTGCTCTTTTTTGGTTTGATGCGCAAATACACATGATCCCCCACTTTGAATTCTCGGTGCACTCTTTTCTTATCTGCATAGCTTTTCTGGCGATCCTGTGCTATCTTGATATTTTTTTGTATATGTTTAACAATTCTCTCCATCTCTTGTAAGGCATCAGGTCCCAGCATTAATTTATCTTCTGGTTGGCTCCAGCTCAAAGGAGTACGACACTTTCTTCCATATAATGCCTCAAACAGACTCATCTTAATAGAAGATTGGTAACTGTTATTATAGGCAAATTCAGCTAAATGCAGATACTCCTCCCACTTTGATGGTCTATCCATCACATACATTCTCAACATATCCTCCAAAATTTGATTCGTCCTTTCTGTTTGCCCGTCAGTTTGAGGGTGATAGGCAGTACTAAAATTCAGCTTAGTACCCATCCCTCCAAACAATCCCTTCCAAAATGCTGCTGTAAACTTAGCATCTCGGTCTGAAACAATTACTTTGGGAACTCCATGAAGCCTTACTATCTCCTTCAGGAAAACATTTGCTACTTGAGCTGTTCCGAAAGTAGATTTGACTGGTATAAAGTGGGCAGCTTTGGTCAAAGTGTCTACTACCACCATTACAGAATCATGTTGGTACTTGGTTTTAGGTAGTCCTGTTATAAAATCCATCGAGACTGTGTCCCATTTCCATTCTGCAATTGGCAAAGGGTTTAAAAGTCTTGCTGGATGTTGATGCTCAACTTTGACTAGCTGACATTCCATACATATACTTAAATACTCTGCCACATCTCTCTTCATTCCTGGCCAGAAAAACTTTTTCTTCAAGGTTGTTAACATCTTTTGGTATCCTGGATGTCCTGCATAGGGCTGTTTGTGATATTCATCTAAAATTTCTCTTTTTAATGACTCTATATTTGGAATATACAACCTGTTTTTGTAATAGAGTAGCCCTTTTTGGTTTTTAGTGAAATCAGTTTTATCCCTTTTCTGTAGTTTCACCAAGAGTGCTTCATAGTTGGGATCTTGATTTGCTGCTTTTCCCACCAATTCCTCTACCTCCATCTGGGCACTACTCCCAATGATGTTTAGATGTTTACAAGAATTTCTACTTAATGCATCAGCAACTTTATTTTCTTTTCCCTTGATATGCTTTATGTCCATATCAAATTCACTTAAAAAGGATAGCCATCTGGCTTGTCTTGCATTCAGGTCAGTTTGGGAAAAGAAATATTTGAGGCTAATATGATCAGTCATTAAGGTGAACTTTTTCCCAAGCAGATAGTGCCACCACATTTTTAAAGCATGGATAACAGTTGCAAATTCTAAATCATATGCACTATAATTCTGTTCATGTATTTTCAGTTTCCTAGATTCATATGCAATAACTGAATTTTCCTGCAATAGGACTCCTCCTAGCCCCTCTCTGCAAGCATCTGTACATACAACAAACTCTTTATCAGGATCAGCAATTTTTAGTAAAGGGGCTGAAATAAGTTTCTGTTTTAATTGTTCGAAACTGATTTGACATTTCTTAGTCCACACAAACTTGACACCCTTTCTTTGTAATGAAGTGATGGGATGTGCAATGGCAGAAAATCTCTCCACAAATCTATGATAGTAGCCTGCCATCCCCATGAATGACCTTACTGCTGAAACATCAGTTGGGACTGGCCATTCATTAATGGCTTTTATCTTTTCAGGATCAACTGCAAGCCCTTTTTCAGAAATAATATGACCCAAATATTGAATCTTATCCTTGTAAAATTCACATTTACTTAACTTGGCATATAGCTGATTTTCTTTTAAAGTTTGCAACACTATCCGCAAATGTTCCTTGTGTTCCTCTTTGTTTTTGGAGTAGACTAAAATATCATCTATGAACACCAGAACAAATTTATCCAAATACTTATTTAACACACTGTTCATCAGGCACATAAAGGTGGCAGGGGCATTTGTCAGACCAAAAGGTAGGACTACAAATTCGTAGTGTCCATACCTGGTTCGAAAGGCTGTTTTGCTGATGTCTTCTTCTTTGATTCTGAGCTGATGATAACCAGTTCTTAAGTCAATCTTTGAAAAGACTGAGGCTCCTCTCACTTGATCAAAAAGATCATCAATTCTAGGAAGTGGATATCTATTCTTAATGGTCAACTTGTTCAGTTGACGATAATCAATACACATCCTAAAAGTCCCATCCTTCTTTTTAACAAATAAAACAGGTGCTCCCCATGGAGACACACTTGGTCTAATGTAACCTTTATCTAGTAATTCTTGCAGCTGCATCTTCAGCTCCATAAGTTCTGGCGGACTCATCCGATAGGGGGCTCGGGAAACAGGTGTGGCTCCCGGCACCAGATCTATGGAAAAGTCAATTTCTCTTTTGGGGGGAAGATGAGGAATCTCCTCTGGAAAAACTCCTTTAAATTCCCTTACCACCGGTAACTCATTCAGCAGATTTTCTTCAGTCCTATGTTCTACTTCTTCCACATGTACTACATAAACTTGGTATCCTTTTCTAGCTGTTCTTTTTAATTGTAAGGCTGATATTTGTCTTATTGAAATGGATTTTGGTTTCCCTTTTAGTGTAAAAGGTTTCCCTTCTTCATCTATAAATAGGGTTTATAAATGGTCATGAGAGAGATTTTTTTCTTTCCTAGCTAATCATTCCCAGATCAACCAGAGTGTAGGATCCTAATGGCAATATGTTCAAATTTACTTCTGTTGCAAAGCCATTTAATTGTATTGCTGTTTTGGGCAATTTATGTGTGACTTTTCTCTTAGTTCCAGTGGCCAGCTGTACCAACCATGACTGCTGAAATTTTTCAGGTTTAATTTTACATTTTTCTACAATTCCAGGACTAATGTAACTCAAAGAAGCACCTGGATCAATCAAAACAGTAACAAGTAGGTCAGAGATCTTACCCTCCATTTCCACCATGGTTGCTTGATGTTCTGCTTGCCGATTTTTCAATGTTGCACGGATAGTTGGTATATTTCTGGCTATGTCATTTACTGTTGTTACCTCTCGCTCTCTGCTGATCATATGAATATTTCGATGGGGGCAGTCCCTCATCATATGGGGTTCTCCACAGCCCCAACACTTCAAAGGTTCCTTCATTCTGACTGTCCCTTCTTTGTTATTGTTCCCTTCAAATTGTTTTGAAGCCACTTGGGACTGAGCAGTTTGGCTTTCTTTTGGTTTATTAAATTTTTTCCTTTGATGATCTCTACCAAAATTCCTTAAATATGCTGGCTTTTGTCTTTTCCCCTTGAACTCCCCCTTGTTCAACCAGCTCTTTCCTTGTTCAGCCCTACCTTTAAACTGCTGATAGTATAATCTTTCTTTCCTAACCGCTTCGTCCATTGTCTTTGGGTTGTCAAACTCAATTTTCTCCTTGTATGCAATAGGCAAACAATTCAAAAACCTTTGGACCTTTGCTTTTTCTTCCCTAATGTAAGGGACATATCTCAGTAAATTGGTAAACTTAGTGACAAACTCATCGATAGTGAGTTGTCCTAGTCGAAGTTCATGGAATTATTTAGCTTTATCATCATAATAACGTTCGTTCAAATAACGATTTTTGAACTTAGCCTGAAAATCTTCCCACGTAACTGTCTTTTCATCAATGGCATGCACCATTTTTGTCTCTTCCCACCACAGTGTAGCTTTTCCTTGTAGCTGATACACAGCTAATCTGGCCTTCAGATTGCTCTCATATTCATAAACTTGGAAATACTTGATCATGTTCAGCAACCAAGCTTCAACATCTTCTTCCTTCTCCCCATCATAGGAGGGAGGTTTGATCTTTCGAAACTCTCCCTGCAATTCTCTTTTCTGTTTATGTTGCTGTCTAGCTGCATCATCATCATCAGACTCATCCATCTTTCTCTTTCCAGAACCTTCGCCTTCCTGGCTGCTTCGGGAAGTTAGTTCTCTGATGAGCTTTTCCTGCTCCTTACTGGCTGATGACAACATGTCATTCTGGCTTCTTAGTTCAGCCAGTTCTTGTTGCAACCGGTGCAACATAGCCATTACCGGGGCATTGGGATCTGGAGTAGCAAATTCATCACGCAGATCCACATAAATTCCTCCCTCTTCAGCCATGTTTGCACCACTATACATACTCATAATATTGGTCAGTGAAATTTAAAAAAAATAACAACAATTTCTACAATGTTCATTTATAAGACTATCATTCAGAATTTAGTGAGCACAGTAACAACAGCCCAGTTTTGTAACTTGGGCTCTGATACCATTTGTAACACCTCCAGTTAAGAATTTTTTTTTTTTTTTCCTATATATTGTACTGGGGTTTCCTCTCTATTTACCTAGTTGTTTGAATAATGAGTTCAAAAGTTTAACTTATTCCTCTACTCATATAGTATCTCTTCTTTACTAAAACATTGAACCTTCCTCATGTATACAATTCGACCAAGTAATTAAACTTCCATACCCCTTTATATCATCATGAGATATTCTTCCTATAATATGAGCATAGAATCCATGGACATACATACTTTTCCATAACCTCACCTAACGCATATATATGCAACATATATATATATATATTACCTATATATAAACACCCATATATATATAATAAATATATAGAATATGTCCTTTGATCAATATATATAACACGCCCCTTGTTAATAACCTTGAATCCGCATATGTATATCTATATATACCACATATATATATAATACATGTATATATTTACATTCATAACCTATATATATATATTTTTATAACATCCCCTTTGACATTATCATTGAATTCTCATAGCTGTAAAAACGTATATTTATACCAATTGATAATAGGATTGAATCCGCACCAAGGCTGTACTATACCTAATATACCTATATTTCAATTTCTCGTAGAAATGTCGCTTTTGTATATAATACAGTAGGTTCATACTCATAGATCTTACGTCGATCGTTGGTTAATTATGCCACGTTGATATATATAACTGTGAATCGGCGGATACTTATGCCACGTTGAAATGGAGTATTGATATATGTGACAGTGATTCGGCTATCAATTAAGCCACGTCGAGATCTACTCTTTCCAATTGATAACTAGCCCTACTCATAAAGCTTATTGGCGTTGATTCACCTTTCCACCCTTTTTATAATTCGTAGCGGCCGGGTATATTATTCTCAGTTTGTATTTGTATGAGTATTATCGCCGGCAATGATGCTACCAGCTACGCATTTTGGCGTTCATTGCCTCTGGCGTCGAATTATCATTGTTTTGGTGTGAGCCCCCTCCTATACAATCTAGGATTGATACGCATAGTACACACCATGCGTACTGGCTACTGATAATGGCAGCAGCATAGCTTGATGATTGGATGGGTCTGTTGTGGTGTGTGGGTTTCATTTTGACGTTTGATGGTTTTGTACGCAGGGACGACGTTTTGCTGAAGAGGTTAAAGTGCCAAACGTCGGCGTTTCTAGATCCCTGCCTGCCAGGCTCAGTATGATGCGAGCCAACTTCTGCGTTTCAGTACCTCACTGCAACTCATCGACCTCACCGGGTACCACTAAGTCGACGCAGCTGAGTTGTTTTCCCAATCGCCTTAGGGATTCTCTACCCATCTGGGGCAGTGGGATTTAGGGTTTCTCCTGCCCTTCCAGTTTACCTCGGCGGAAATCCACTCTCTTCTCTCCCGGCTGGTTATTATTTATATAGCTCGCTCCGGTTACAGTTGCATCTTATTCTGGTTGTGGGGGGGGTTGTTTTTATTCACCATTCGTTCACCGAGGCGCGGATCCTTCCATGTGAAGTTGGTACAAGAGTACCAGGTCAGCTGGGAGGTATGAGAGTTCGAGTGTAAAATCTCTATAGTTATTTACCTTCTGCAATTCGTTTTGATGTAGTAAGGTTGAGTCTAAGTCCTTTACGGATTGTTTTGTGCAGCGTTCGGTAAACATCGCAATGGATAAAATCCATCACAGGGGTTTTCCTCCTGTTGAAATGCCGAACCCTTGTTAACGTTTTACCCTACATCCCGACGCCGGATCATTAGGTTTCTTTACGCCCGGGTGCAATAGCCTCACCATGGCTGCCGTGTTGCTAATTTTTTTGTATTGGCTACTTGCTTTGTTTTCATTTCTCTGTTTAAATCAAAGCGATACTAGGGTAGAAAGAGAACCCCCATTCTCAAGTGACCCACTAGTTCTTTCATCCGATTGTAGAGATTTTCTCATTTAATTTATTTGTCTTGGCTTTCAGAATATGATATTGTTTGAGATCAACTCTAACGGTTAGGATGGATTTTATGGCGACGTTTATATGTTTTTTCTAACATAGCTCAGTCGTGGCTATGGTCAACGACATACTAGTCATTTGCCTACAACCTATGTCGATTTGCCTCGCTGTAGATGGCGATGTTGATCAGCGAACATTGCCAGGGGAAGAGCCGATCCCCTACATCGGTAACTCACTCCCTTTACGCGGTTGCGCCTCTGTATTCCTGTTGTCTTTAATGCTAGTAATATTCTCTATGAAAACAAGCCTGGCTGCATCGCCTTGGCAATTTAGTATAATACCTTCTATCATTTAAAACCCTTTCACCTGCGGCATATGGATCTTAATACCCTGCATGCAGATTGGGTACTCGGCTCTGGTGATCTGCGCGTTATTTCATAGTTTCACTGTTTCATTTGTTACCTACGCGTTATTTCCTAATTTTTTTATTGTTGCGTCTGGTATCTGTCATCGTTTAGAATATGAGTATTCCTATGACAGATACTATCCATATGATAGGTAATATGAATATGATATGAACAGAGATAATAGGTATGCACATGCACGGCTGAAATGTACCTATTTAAAATATCTCGTCGTTTTGATTTTTTTTTCAATCTGTTCGTTCCATCTCATGGTTAAAAAGGACCTCAAATGCCGTGGATATTGATGTCTGTACCATTCGAGGGTGTTATATTGAAAGAGGCCCCACTCATCGTAAATTTACTAACCACCATGATGTTATATAGTTTGACCTTTCAATGATTCGCATAGATGTTTGGTTCATATATATATTTCCTCCCACACGCTACTCCTTTTTTTTTTATCGTTGTTACAGTGGGTTATATGTTTTAGCTCACGGCTTTCGATATTTTATGTGTGATGCCTATATATATATATTGTTATTGTTTTAGCTCACGGCTCCTATATGTTATTTTGGATGCATATATATAGGTATTCAATAGTCATTGAGTAGAGTATCTTAATTTTAGGTTAAGTCTTTTGTTATGATATTTATTTCAAGAATTAGAGGTAGATTTCAAAATACAATATACACTATACATGCTATAAATGGTATAACCCTTATATAGAGTAGAATTTCTTTTCAAGCTAGAAAATTTCGAAATACATAATCTAACGTCTTTGATTTTCTTTTATGATACCATGTAAATTCAGATCTGCTATCATAGTTTTCCACCGTACATATGAGCATAAGAATTCACCTTTGTATATATATATGGAGCAAGTTAATATTCAATTATCTGTGGAGACTAAGTACCTTCAGATTTAAACTGTCTTTGGTTTAAAGTTTCTGTGGGTTTCTACTCTATGGACTACTGGTCTACAACTAAACAGAATCTGGAAGGTGAATGCCTGAAGATAGATTCTGTTAAATGTAGTACTAAAATCAATCATACAATTTCATTTAATTTTATATGTAGCCAATTCATACCATAATAAATCAAACTAACCAAGAATTTCAGAAACATACCACTACTGCAATTGACCAACCTCCCAACCTTAGAGTCCTCTTTTTCTCCCAAAACTCACCGCCGAGCTGAGATCACCTCCATCACAGATCAACCTCTGATCTGCTTAGGAGAAGCTTATTTAAGCTCATGTTTCCCCAAAGCATGTTTCTAATTCTGCGTCCAGAATAGCAGGATGCTTTCTTTCCTGTTTAGCCTAGGCTTCCCATTTTGGGACTCTTTAAAGCTGTTTTATGCTTTTCCTCAGCTTTTCCAGCTTTTATTACCTCTTCCCAACTACTTTCCTCTTCATTGGGGAAATTTAGATTCCTCTTCAAATCTAAATTAATTTCTTTCAAGCATTTTTGAAAGATGATGGGGATTTATTGCCTTATCCATCCTCATGGATTTTGGCAAGTGATCTCTCATTCTCATCTTGGTCAATATGCATAATCATTTTATTTATTTCATCAATTTAAATATTAAATTACATTCACACCATACTTATCCTTTGGGGTCCACTCCCCTTAGGATTAAAGTTCAAATGTCTAACTTTTTCAAATTCAACACAGAAACTGGGGGTGTTACATATTCCCCCTCTTGAAAATAAACACCGTCCTCGGTGTTGTTATTAACCTACTCGAATTCATTTAAACAAAAATGGATATTTTTCCATCATTTCGGCTTGCCTTTCCCAGGTAGCTTCTTCAGCAGTAAAGTGCTTCCACTGCACCTTTACTCTGGCCACTGTTCTGTTTCTCAATTCAATTTCTTCCCACTCCAATATTTGAAGCGGTTCTGGCAGAAACTCCCCTTCTGGTTCCACCTGTACAACATTCCAATCAACTATGTGAGAAGC
Organism: Pinus albicaulis; assembly: GCA_034641835.2. Classification (NCBI taxonomy): domain Eukaryota; kingdom Viridiplantae; phylum Streptophyta; class Pinopsida; order Pinales; family Pinaceae; genus Pinus; species Pinus albicaulis. Next base: position 249,268,622 of record CM076583.1, on the reverse strand, counting down.
ATCATGCACATATCTTTTTAATAATGAAATATGAAACACATTATGCACTCTAACATGGGGTGCTAAGGCCAGCTTGTAAGCCACTGGTCCCACCCTTTCTAAAATTTCAAAAGGCCCACAATATCTAGGAGCAAGTTTTGCACAACTTCCAGCATAAAGTGTGCTCTTTTTTGGTTTGATGCGCAAATACACATGATCCCCCACTTTGAATTCTCGGTGCACTCTTTTCTTATCTGCATAGCTTTTCTGGCGATCCTGTGCTATCTTGATATTTTTTTGTATATGTTTAACAATTCTCTCCATCTCTTGTAAGGCATCAGGTCCCAGCATTAATTTATCTTCTGGTTGGCTCCAGCTCAAAGGAGTACGACACTTTCTTCCATATAATGCCTCAAACAGACTCATCTTAATAGAAGATTGGTAACTGTTATTATAGGCAAATTCAGCTAAATGCAGATACTCCTCCCACTTTGATGGTCTATCCATCACATACATTCTCAACATATCCTCCAAAATTTGATTCGTCCTTTCTGTTTGCCCGTCAGTTTGAGGGTGATAGGCAGTACTAAAATTCAGCTTAGTACCCATCCCTCCAAACAATCCCTTCCAAAATGCTGCTGTAAACTTAGCATCTCGGTCTGAAACAATTACTTTGGGAACTCCATGAAGCCTTACTATCTCCTTCAGGAAAACATTTGCTACTTGAGCTGTTCCGAAAGTAGATTTGACTGGTATAAAGTGGGCAGCTTTGGTCAAAGTGTCTACTACCACCATTACAGAATCATGTTGGTACTTGGTTTTAGGTAGTCCTGTTATAAAATCCATGAGGCTATTATGCTTCCGTGCAATTGGCAAAGGTTTAAAGTCTGTTTGGATGTTATTAACTCCTTGAATGGATAGTGACACTCCATACATCTACTTAAATATTCTGCCACATCTCTCTTCATTCCTGGCCAGAACAACTTCTTCTTCAATGCTGTTAACATCTTTTGGTATCCTGGATGTCCTGCATAGGGCTGTTTGTGATATTCATCTAGAATTTCTCTTTTTAATGACTCTATATTTGGAATATACAACCTGTTTTTGTAATAGAGCAGCCCTTTTTGGTTTTTAGTGAAATCAGTTTTATCCCTTGTCTGTAGTTTCACCAAGAGTGCTTCATAGTTGGGATCTTGAGTTGCTTCTTTTCCCACCAATTCCTCTACCTCCATATGGGCACTACTCCCAATGTTGTTTAGGTGTTGACAAGCATTTCTACTTAATGCATCAGCAACTTTATTTTCTTTCCCCTTGATATGCTTGATGTCCATATCAAATTCACTTAAAAAGGACAGCCATCTAGCTTGTCTTGCATTCAGGTCAGTTTGAGAAAAAAAATATTTGAGGCTAATATGATCAGTCATCAATGTGAACTTTTTCCCAAGAAGATAGTGCCGCCACATTTTCAGAGCATGGATAACAGCTGCAAATTCTAAATCATATGCACTATAATTTTGTTCATGTATTTTCAGTTTCCTAGATTCATATGCAATAACTGAATTTTCCTGCAACAGGACTCCTCCCAGCCCTTCTCTGCAAGCATCTGTACATACAACAAACTCTTTATCACGATCAGCAATTTTTAATATAGGGGCTGAAATAAGTTTTTGTTTTAATTGTTCGAAACTGTTTTGACATTTTTCATTCCACACGAACTTGACACCTTTTCTTTGCAATGAAGTGATGGGATGTGCTATGGCAGAAAATCTTTCCACAAATCTACGATAGTAGCCTGCTATCCCCGTGAATGACCTTACTGCTGAAACATTAGTTGGGACTGGCCATTCTTTAATTGCTTTTATGTTTTCAGGGTCAACTGCAAGGTATTTTTTGGAAATAATATGACCCAAATATTGAATCTTATCCTTGTAAAATTCACATTTATTGAACTTAGCATACAGCTGATTTTATTTCAGAGTTTGTAACACTATCCACAAATGTTCTTGATGTTCTTCTTTGTTTTTGGAGTAGACCAAAATATCATCTATGAACACCAAAACAAATTTATCCAAATACTTATTTAACACACTATTCATCAGGCACATAAAGGTGGCAGGGGCATTTGTCAGACCAAAAGGTAGGACTACAAATTCGTAGTGTCCATACCTGGTTCGAAAGGCTGTTTTGCTGATGTCTTCTTCCTTGATTCTGAGCTGATGATAACCAGTTCTTAAGTCAATCTTTGAAAAGACCGAGGCCCCTCTCACTTGATCAAAAAGATCATCAATTCTAGGAAGTGGATATCTATTCTTAATGGTCAACTTGTTCAGTTGACGATAATCAATGCACATCCTAAAAGTTCCATCCTTCTTTTTAACAAATAAAACAGGTGCTCCCCACGGAGACACACTTGGTCTAATATAACCTTTATCCAGTAATTCTTGCAGCTGCATCTTCAGCTCCATAAGTTCTGGTGGACTCATTCGATAGGGGGCTCGGGAAACAGGTGTGGCTCCCGGCACCAGATCTATGGAAAAATCAATTTCTCTTTTGGGGGGAAGATGAGGAATCTCATCTGGAAAAACTTCTTTAAATTCTCTTACCACAGGTAATTCACTCAGCAGATTTTCTTCAGTTCTCTGTTCCATTTCTTCCACATGTACATCATAGACTTGGTATCCTTTTCTAGCTGTTCTTTTCAATTGTAAGACTGATATTTGTCTTACTGAAATGGATTTTGGTTTCCCTTTTAGTGTAAAAGGTTTCCCTTCTTCATCCACACAATGCAGAGTTTTATCCCTGCAGTTCATCAGAGCTTTCTTCTTTTCCAGCCAATCCATTCCTATCAGTAGATCATAGGATCCTAATGGCAATATGTTCAAATTTACTTCTGTTGCAAAGCCATTTAATTGTATTGCTGTTTTGGGCAATTTATGTGTGACTTTTCTCTTAGTTCCAGTGGCCAGCTGTACCAACCATGACTGCTGAAATTTTTCAGGTTTAATTTTACATTTTTCTACAATTCCAGGACTAATGTAACTCAAAGAAGCACCTGGATCAATCAAAACAGTAACAAGTAGGTCAGAGATCTTACCCTCCATTTCCACCATGGTTGCTTGATGTTCTGCTTGCCGATTTTTCAATGTTGCACGGATAGTTGGTATATTTCTGGCTATGTCATTTACTGTTGTTACCTCTCGCTCTCTGCTGATCATATGAATATTTCGATGGGGGCAGTCCCTCATCATATGGGGTTCTCCACAGCCCCAACACTTCAAAGGTTCCTTCATTCTGACTGTCCCTTCTTTGTTATTGTTCCCTTCAAATTGTTTTGAAGCCACTTGGGACTGAGCAGTTTGGCTTTCTTTTGGTTTATTAAATTTTTTCCTTTGATGATCTCTACCAAAATTCCTTAAATATGCTGGCTTTTGTCTTTTCCCCTTGAACTCCCCCTTGTTCAACCAGCTCTTTCCTTGTTCAGCCCTACCTTTAAACTGCTGATAGTATAATCTTTCTTTCCTAACCGCTTCGTCCATTGTCTTTGGGTTGTCAAACTCAATTTTCTCCTTGTATGCAATAGGCAAACAATTCAAAAACCTTTGGACCTTTGCTTTTTCTTCCCTAATGTAAGGGACATATCTCAGTAAATTGGTAAACTTAGTGACAAACTCATCGATAGTGAGTTGTCCTAGTCGAAGTTCATGGAATTATTTAGCTTTATCATCATAATAACGTTCGTTCAAATAACGATTTTTGAACTTAGCCTGAAAATCTTCCCACGTAACTGTCTTTTCATCAATGGCATGCACCATTTTTGTCTCTTCCCACCACAGTGTAGCTTTTCCTTGTAGCTGATACACAGCTAATCTGGCCTTCAGATTGCTCTCATATTCATAAACTTGGAAATACTTGATCATGTTCAGCAACCAAGCTTCAACATCTTCTTCCTTCTCCCCATCATAGGAGGGAGGTTTGATCTTTCGAAACTCTCCCTGCAATTCTCTTTTCTGTTTATGTTGCTGTCTAGCTGCATCATCATCATCAGACTCATCCATCTTTCTCTTTCCAGAACCTTCGCCTTCCTGGCTGCTTCGGGAAGTTAGTTCTCTGATGAGCTTTTCCTGCTCCTTACTGGCTGATGACAACATGTCATTCTGGCTTCTTAGTTCAGCCAGTTCTTGTTGCAACCGGTGCAACATAGCCATTACCGGGGCATTGGGATCTGGAGTAGCAAATTCATCACGCAGATCCACATAAATTCCTCCCTCTTCAGCCATGTTTGCACCACTATACATACTCATAATATTGGTCAGTGAAATTTAAAAAAAATAACAACAATTTCTACAATGTTCATTTATAAGACTATCATTCAGAATTTAGTGAGCACAGTAACAACAGCCCAGTTTTGTAACTTGGGCTCTGATACCATTTGTAACACCTCCAGTTAAGAATTTTTTTTTTTTTTTCCTATATATTGTACTGGGGTTTCCTCTCTATTTACCTAGTTGTTTGAATAATGAGTTCAAAAGTTTAACTTATTCCTCTACTCATATAGTATCTCTTCTTTACTAAAACATTGAACCTTCCTCATGTATACAATTCGACCAAGTAATTAAACTTCCATACCCCTTTATATCATCATGAGATATTCTTCCTATAATATGAGCATAGAATCCATGGACATACATACTTTTCCATAACCTCACCTAACGCATATATATGCAACATATATATATATATATTACCTATATATAAACACCCATATATATATAATAAATATATAGAATATGTCCTTTGATCAATATATATAACACGCCCCTTGTTAATAACCTTGAATCCGCATATGTATATCTATATATACCACATATATATATAATACATGTATATATTTACATTCATAACCTATATATATATATTTTTATAACATCCCC